>JAMKCH010000498.1:0-40617 GCA_023653785.1 Ophioderma brevispina | reverse complement strand
GATTTATCCATCCTTTGAAGGTTGGCCGAGCGTTTTTTCATACCGAAAGGCTTAAACCGATACTGAAAAAGCCCCTCCGGCGTGCAAAATGCCGGGAATTTCTTTTTTTGGCACATCATTAAGGGGACCTGCCAATACCCCTTCAAAAGTCTAACTTGCTTACATCCTTTGAATTGCCAATTTTATCAATGCAATCATCCATACGAAGGGTATCGGGAAATGAAATCCGTCTTTAACATTGAATTTATTTGTGAAGTCTTGTCACAAACCTAAGATAACCATCAGGTTTTGGTAACCAAATACATTGGGGAACACCATTCACTTTTGCTTTCTTCAATTATTTGATTTTCCAACATGTACCCTATCTGCTTTTGTTGAGATGTTCTTTCATTTTATAGGAGTTACTCTGTAAGGGTGCTGTTTTTATTGTTGCACAAAGCAACCCACATCAACATCATAAGGAAGCAGCATGGGGCTACTAGAACATCAGGAAAAAGATCCTCAAACTCATGAATCAACTGCTTGAATTCACACGTGGATTTTTCTGAAAGAGGGCCTAGGGTTGGATCCAAATCCCTGGAGCACATCTGATTGTCAATTTGGAATGGATAGGGCAGCTGCTTGTCATCAGGTTTGCATTATTTACAACGTCAGATTCATGATTGGTTATCATGTTGAGTCCTCGGCATGTCCTTACAGAGCAACCTGGTTCTTGCAATGCCATCATCATTTCTACCTACATACTCCTTCGACAATATTTACATGGCATACATTGCTACTCTTACGCCTATCTGGCGTTTGACGTGTCTCAACTTCCTTTAAATTTGTGACTCTACTGTTATGGGACCATGGTATCTGGCTGACAGTTGCATGTCCAGGATTGGCGTCAACAAACTATGTAGATTCCACCCTCGTGGTCCACCTCTAGTACTTTTCCGAAGCTATGGTCTTGAAGAGGGGCATTGTGGCAACGGGTGGAAATTTAAAATTCCCTCTACATTTATTGAAACATGGAATCCGATACCACTGAGACAAAAATCAATTCCTACGCGTACTGAAAACTATCCAGTCAACTTAAGCGCATTTAGCTACATTCAAAATGAATGTTACTCACTTTGGAACGCCGGTTTTGGATACTAAGGAACACAAATCTTTGCATGTCGCCTGAATAGAAATAGGCCAATATGAAAGGCCAATTATTTACTTTGTTTTCATGAAACAGTGAAATCGGCCCACATGTTTTCTTTTTCCGCTTCCTCTCCCAACGAATCGACGCTGTCCAAATCATTTTCTTTTGGTGCCGTGGGTTGAATCTACTATAACACCTGATCTCCTGGTCCTAAAGACCCTACTCTTGGCCTCTTGATCATACCACTTCATTTTTGGTCCTGGGCTTGCTTCAAATTCCCCTGGCAATTTCCATTTGGCCCGATTAAGTCCTAACTTGAATTTGGAACATATCCAAAAGGTTGTGTCAGTTTCATGCATTCCGCCATTTCTCCTTTAGGAGTTTCAAGGGACCACGCACTCTACGTCCGAAAACCTAACACCCCCCACCCCCCCCCCCCCCCCCTCAAGGGACTGAAACCTAGGTTTCCCTGAACCGCTTCCCTTGCAGCACACAAGTGACTCCCCTCAATCCCATCCTTCTCAATTCCAAACAGTAAGTCGCCCTAATCATATTCTTCATAGTTTGTGTGAAATTCTCTCTAACTCCTTGGGACTCGGATGGTAGGCCAACTAGACCGAGACTGTTTTCTATCCCCTAACGCATTACATCAACTTGCTGAAATAGTCCAGATGTAAAATTTGACACCTGATCTGACTGAATTGAATTAGGTAGGCCCTACAAGAGGTGAAAAACTTGGTTCAAAGCCTTCACTACGGTTTTACCCTTAATATTCCTTAAGGGTAGGCCTCAGGAACTGTAGAGGCACACTGATATTAGTAGGTACTGATTACCCAACTTAGTCCTATGGAGAGGTCCTACACAGTCAACAATGACCCTACTAAAAATGCTCTCGAACGCCGGTATCGGTTTCAGAGGAGCGGGCGGTAATTTTCTGAGTAGGCTTGCCCACAACTTGACAAGTATGCCAAGACCTACAGTATTCAGAAACACCCTTTCGAAGTGTAGGCCACCAAAGTGGTTCAAAATCCTATCAGTTCTTCCTTGACTCCTAACTGTCCTGCCATGGGACTATCATGGGCAATGCTGAATGACTTCCTTATGATAAAACCTAGAACAACTTCTTGATGAACAACTTTCCACTCATAGTGTGGGGTTGCGTGTATTCCCGTAGGATTTCATGCTAAAATTGATTTTATTGCGTTTGGTTCAGTAATGGCCAAACTCTGTGCAGAAAAGATGGGGATTGCAAATTTTCGGACTGATGCCCTCCTGCAAGGGTGAAATGTAGTACAGGGAAAAATTTCAAAAATCAAGTCAAATTGTGTTTTGATTGTATACAGATGGCGTTCCTCTCCTCATAAGGATTAATAAGTATATAGTTTGCCTAGGTTCCAACCTTTAGTTCAAGCGGTATAGCCCCCAAAGGTTCAAGTTCACCCTGGGGGTAAATGCTTCGATTTTGTTGAAAGTGGTGTCAAATGTTCCTGTGTCAACTGAAACAGAAAATGCATTTTTAACTTTTTGGTGATGTCACCATTGCGACATCCAGGAAATTCTGGTGACCCTATAGTCCATGTTAGACCCTTCTACATTTTGCATATGTTATTAGCCACCAAATGTCCCACACTGTAATAATACATTTTTTGGATCATGTGAGAACAATACAACCTTTCACGTTTCAACGGTAAATCTGAGCATTGGTAAATTTTACCCCCAGGTGACCTTGAACCATTACGGGGCTATAGCGCTTTACTAAAGGGGAACCTAGGGTAAATATATACTTTTTTTTCAATCCTTATAGGAGAAAAAATAACATTTTAATGTACATGAAGACACAATTTAACTCGATTTATATTTTTCCCTGTAGTAACGTTTTTCTCCTTGAAGAAGAAGGGGGCATCCATCCGAAAATTTGCACCCCATCATTTTCTGACTGTCTGTCCCTATGAATGAAAACAGCAATAAAATCACTTTAGCACCAAAATCCCTACGGAACTGTTTTCATTGACATACCCAACCCACACTATCATCATTTGCCCGAGCATCAGGTGGCCTCCCTTTCCTCATCATCACACCATTGTGTTTTAAAAACCCACAGGGACGTTCCTCAGACTCCTGCAGGGTTACTGCCCTTTGACTAATATTCTTGAGTGCAGATCATTCTCCTTTTCAAGAACTAACTTGTTATTACTCAAGGGATCATCATCATTACCCCCCTCTGCACTTGCGCAGGGCCTGACTCTTGTTTGGAGAACCTATCTCCACTGAAGAGGGAGTGGAACTGGTCATCTAATTTTGTCATTGTGTCCTCTAAATCTAAATTGGGGCAAGGTCTTCTCTTCCTATCCACTATTGCTCAAGCATGGTGTCATGTTGTCAGGTGTATATAATGTGCAAAATAGGTTATTTTGGGCCTCCTAAATATTGTTGAAAATTGTAGTAAATATAAAAATGTTACTTTTGATATTACAGTAATTGCATAGTAATATCCATTACAGCTGTCATGTGTGGTACATAGAAGTGATGTTGGCAGCTTTATTGGGGTGCTGAGATATAGTCATTGTTGTGCACTGACCCATGCTTCATGTGTGAGGTTTTAACATGGTAGGATATGAAGCACAGAGGTCACATGTGATGTGGGTATTATGCAGCAGTGTTGAAAAAGCTAGTCTCATGATTGGTCAATTATAATGGCTGTATATTGAGAGTGTAGAAGTTAAAGTTTAGTCTGGTATGGGATGTCGGCGGGAAGGGGGGGCGAGTGGATGTAAAGGAAACGGCAGTCATGAATGTAGTTCATAAAGGTGAGAATGTACAAGAACGTGTTTTGGTGCTAATTACAAGGCCCTCTAATGCGACGGCCAAGGATCCGCACATGTAATTGTGTGTATCGGTTTCTTCAATATACCTCAGTGCGGTAAATTGTGGTTTTCCGGCCGTAGGCAAAACGGGAAAAAAAAAACATTCACACGGTGGCAAGCGAAAAAGAGACAGAAGTAAGATAAAAAGTGTCATCGAAAGCTACATAACCTTGTGGTAATTCACATCGTCCTTTGTCTACCAAAATTGAAAGGGTTCATCATAAAGCAGCAGATTTTGAACTGTTCGTGTTTTCAAAATGGCCGGTGTCGTGTTGACAGACTTTAAATGTAAGTTGCAGGATAGGATATGTTGGTGTTCTATCCTGGACGCAGTGGGTCATCGACGGACTAACAAAGTAAGTTTTTGTGGTGGTGTGTTCAATTGTGGAGCTGGCAATGGGAGGAAATGATCGACATTTCAACATAATTATTGTGTTTAACCCAGTTTGGGGTCTGTTCAGACGCATTCCCTTTGGTGACTTCTTTGGCGGGAAAAGTGGCGTCCATTTCAGCGGGAAGCAGTTTGCAAGAAATAGTGTTCATGTGGCGCTTGGCGAAACAAGTACAGTGCAAAGATAAGTGTCTATGTAGGCGGGCATCTATCATAAGTCACACAGATGCTAAAGTTTGTTAATTCAAGTTTGTAAGGTTATTTTATGTGAAATTTTATATTGTATTAATTTAACTATCATGCTTATTTCACTTGAAATTGTTGTAGATATCAAATTCTCTTGAAAATACTTTTGTCACTGGATTACTAGTTTATAGGCAGAGATTTCTTTCATATCTTGTGTTCAAAATGCCTATTACACAGAAGTAAGGAACAATGAAGGAGATGATACGGGTGGATAAGACAAGAATCCCGTGGGTACCGAGTGAAGAAACTCCGGCAGGGGAATTTCCTGAGGGTGCCTAAAGGAAGAGATTGGTTAAAATATTGGGAAATGCAAATGAAAATGAAAAATCAAATAGAACTAGAACACGTTAAGAAATGAAAGATAGATAGAGAAAAAGAACGCGCTTATCGAAGATTAATAGAAAAAGAACGTTCAAGACTGAGTTAGTTGCGATAACACCATTGAAATAGCTGAAAAGCTCACAGAGAACAAATGATGAAAGTAATCCACAAAATTCACAAAGTAAACCAGAAATTAGCGTGTTCCACGTTTGCGAGGATGAGAGGACATAGATGTAATCTTAGGGCTTTTGAAGTGCTTGCTGAGACAAATGGGTGGGCACCGATCACAATGGGCTAGGCATTTGATTCCTAGTTTGTTCAGGTAAGGCAAAGGAAGTTTTTGGCAATCCCTCACCATACAATGAGTCGGCAAGACTATGTATTGAAATTCTAAGGCAGCCAATTGGCCACGTACGAAATAAATGCAGAAACGTACCGCTTGAAATTTCGTAACAACGTGGTCACAGCCACTGACAAACGATATATGAATGGGTGAAGGATTTGCTACTACTTTGAAAGGGGTGGCCAAATTTGCGGATATTCCGCATGGTGAGGTTCAGTGCTCTAAAGATTGATATTAGTGAACAGATGCCATTACTACTAAACCTGCCCATGGAATTTTAGCCAGTATCTCAAGGATGAGCAAGTCAAAACGGCCAAAGACTTAGCTCGTGAAGCGGACATTATATCATGAACCGTGGCGGTAGGGCAGATTGGCAAAGAAGTCATATAGCGCGAGCGTGAGAAATGGTTAAAATCGCCGAGGCCAGGGCCCAACCAAACATGCGCCAAAATTCGAAGCAGGTTGAATGCGATAGTTTGGTGGTCAGGTGGGACACATATCCAAAGTTGGTCCCAATGTGGTTAGCATACCAGTGCAGCATGCGCCAAATTTTGCAACCTGTTTTGCAACGTAGTCAACTACTAATGATCACAGTTCAACGTACAACAGGCCAACCAAAATTAGATCACGAGGCTAAAATTAAGACGTGTTTCCAGTGTGGGCACACCAGGTCATATAAAGAGCGAGTGTCCCAAAGCCTGTGGCTCGATCGAGCATCTGTCCCAAGCCAAGCCTTTATCTTAAAGTAAGAAGAGCGAAACCCTGATGTTGCGCGTGCGCGCATGAATAAAAAACGTGTCTCGTAGACGGAACAGTGAAGCAAAAAGTAAAAATAATGCGCGATTCTGCATGGCTGAGCATGCCCTGTGGTGCGTGCAAATTTAGTCCCTGCTGCGTGTTAACTAAGAGGGCGTACTGTAGAAACTTAAGGTCTTGTGGTACTGCAATACTTCCACTTGCCAAACTAGATTTACATCTCCCGTATATCTGGTACAAGTGCAAATGGCTGTTGTGAAGACCTGACTATGATGTGTTGTTAGGTCATGAAATAGAGATGACACAATTTTCTGAAGGTGGCAGTAAACGGTATATGTGACAATGCCTGAATCCCGGTCCGAATGCGTTTGAATTGTGTCGCAAAAGATGCTAGATACACTGTAAATTCCTGTCAGGGAATGTAACACCTTCTTTTCTGTTTTCCAGAAGTGCCACACAACTGCCACCCCCCCTGGAACTCTCCTGTTTTTATTGTTTTTAACATACTGTAACAGTTCCAAATTGTTTTCAAACTCTTGGAAGTTATTTCAGTAAGTGGTTCCTTGTTCAATGTACTTGTTTCCATGCCATTATATCTATTTAATTCACTAGATTCGGATGTTACTACAGGATTTTTTTGGTTGATCTTATTTGTCATCATTAACTCCCCCCCCCACGCCCACACCACACACACACACAACAGTTTTGTTATCACATGAAGAGTGGGGGGTGTTTCAAAACAACAATATCTAGACAATTTTCAATTGCTTAGTTAAACGGTAATTTGTGCAAACAATATTGTTTAATGATAATTGAAGTTGACCATGCAGTATATGCTACCCTGGTGTGGTGGTGGTGGGGGGGGGGGGTGCTCCCATATCGTTGTGGATACAACTGCCTGTCCTTGAACCTCATTTTGACATTAAACTGACACCTAATGACCCTCATTCACTATCTACAACCAATGACGGGCCTTTTTATAATATCATCCTAAAGCGTCATGCCCCCTTCGTACCATCTGGTAGGCCCATAAGTCGCGTATTTGAAGTCCCCCAGTGGGTTGCAACCTAAAAATACTGTCATTTGACTACCTAATATGTTGACAGCCTAACATGAACCCTTGAAACGCGATTCTTAAGAGACAAGAAGGAGATTCCAGGAAAAAGTCCCCCCAATTTTTCCTCGAACCCCGGTTTTTTTTTACATATTTGGATTGCTTACCAAATGTAACGGCTGTTCAGTGATCTCTGCCCTAGCGCTACTAAGACATAGGAATTCTCATCATGATTGGACTACTGGCCAAGGCCAAAAGGCTGGCATCCACAACTACTTCGGCCGAAGAACTAAACCGTTTTTTTTTTTTTTGTGAATTCACATTTCTCCTTGTTTATTGTTAGCTTCTTAGCCTCTCTCTGGCAGGCCTCTGTAAGCATTAGCCAAACGATCATGTGTTCCGCGTCGTCTTTCTTGCCAAATACCAGAATGTCCATCCGAAATACTTTATTCAAATACAGTTGTCTGATGATGACTGAGTGTCCTACACCCATCTAGCTATTGTGTTTTCCATGAGAGCTGTACCCATCACTGTTTCAACAATGCTACCCCCCAATGGTTCGTCTACAAGGTCACGGTTTCATTTCCTGTACATTTGACATTGCAGCTAAGGACCTCTCTCGTTGAGGGACACTCAGTTTCTTTACAATCGTCTAGGGTTCTGGACCTGTTCTGCACCTATTGTGACGCCCAACGTTTCGTCCCCCTCTTAAATTGGAATAGACCGATTTTGGTTGGGAAGATTTTCAGTATCTAGATTTCTTCATCTGTTCCACCTGGTGATATCCGTTCTTCCAATCTAAGCTTGGAACATACTGTTGTACCCGTTTAGACTGGCAATTATTTTCATCTACTCCCGTCGGTGTGCTTCCTTCCTTCTGGATAGCCTATTAATCACATTTCCTTGTGTGTCAGAGGTTTATATTGCACCAAAGCGGATAACTATTCGATGGGCCGGGTCTCTATATATATGGGGAGCAGAGGTCTGCCCATGCCATGTATGTCAGGCCAAATCCTCATACTTCTTTACACTATTTTTTTCGTCATATTTTGATAAATATTTTTTTTTATAATGCTAACTAAAACGTATTTAAGTACGAAGTTCGTTATGGAAACACGAACTACGGCATTAACGTAACTAGATTGACGACGCTAACAAGCAAATGGTTATAGCAGATTCAACCCTATTATGTGCAGTGGGGTTGATATTATAGCAGATTCAACCCATAAGTATTCAATGCAGCGGGTTGAATTATAACATATTCATCACCCCCATAAGGTTTGCAGTGGGTTAATTATAGCAGATTCAACCCATATATGTGCTTGGGTTGAATTATAGCAGATGCAACCCATAATTATGTGCATGGGTTGAATTAATCCAGATTCAACCCATAAGTATGTGCCGGGGTTGAATATAGCAGATTCAACAACCCTAAGTATGTGCAGTGGGTTGAATATGCAGAATTCAACCCATAAGTAAATGTGCATTGGGTTGAATTATATCAGATTCACCCATAGTATGTGCAGCTGGTGAATTATAGCAGATTCAACCCATAATCAGTGCAGTGGGTTGAATTAGTAGAGCAGATTCAACCCCTCCGTATGTTGCAAAGTGGGTTAAATATAGCAAATCTCACCCATAAGTATGTGCAGTCGGTGGAATTAAAACTCCACGCCTAATCTATTGAAACATGCATCCCGATGCCGTTATAAAGATTCAAGTCAACATAGCTACATTAGTAGTTAATGGGAATGTATTAATGTTTTGGTTTATTTTTTTCATATACAATTTGACACCAATGTTTCCAATACGGGACTTTCATGGAAATCTGAAAATCATGGGTGTCATTTTTAAAATGTGTTGTTGGGGTTTTTTTTAGGGGAAATATTTGTACAGGGGTAACACTAAAAGTGTTTCAATGGTTTAAATTTTATACCACTCTTGTTCGGGTTGCTCATAAGGAGTTTAAAAAGGATAGTTTGCCATATTACGACCTATTGCTTTAGTATATACAATAGCTCAAGAAAGTGGTCAAGGTCCATTATTTAAGAATGGCCGATTTTTATTGAAACTGGGTTTAAATCGTTTTCATTGTGGGCCATACTAAACTTAGAAATGTATATAGATTCTGTGTTTCACCTTTCAAAGTAAGACTTTTACAGATATACTGTGGTCTCCCATAGACCTTTGGACCAGGCATGTTTGCCCTTAAATTATCATCAAAACGTCCTTGACCAAAGCGACTGTATATTTTCGGAATCTGTAACATTAAGACGACAATTTGGCCAATTTTTAAAACACACAACCGATGAATCTGAAAAATTTACCCCCCCCCCCCTTTGTGACCTGAACCCCTTTTGCCTTTAAACTCTTGTACTATAAACCCTAAGGCAGGGCAAACTATTACCTTTCTGTAACCTTGAAAGGTACTGAACATGAATCATGGTATACTTTAAAACCCATTTTGCCCCATTTTTATATTTGGACCCCTGTATAAACCCTAGAATACATCCAGAACACATTTTTAAAAAATGACCAGATTATTTTTTGAATCCTCATACCATTTTGATTTAGAAAACCTTAAACCTTGGTTGCAAGATTGTAATATGAAATTTTTCACAAAAATACAGTTCCACATGTACTATAGGTGCATTTCGGAATTCCAACCCCTTCTGGTTATTCATTGTTCACTAGATATCCTTGAGAAAGCTTATTCACAACAACTTTTTAGCTGAATCCGCGACTTTGCGGTTTTGTGTATGAGCAATTTGAGCAATGCTCGTTTACACGGTCCACTAAGGCCCTGGCTATACTTGTTGTCCGTATATTTGCACACATGTATTACTAATATGCAAATCTCAACTTTGTGAGGTCAGTCGGGGGGGGGGTGGGTTGGGGGCGAATCTGTGGATCACGAAATGCAGGCGCGGATCCGGGCGGTGGCGGAGGGGGCGCGCGTCCTTCCGTAATTTCCTGCAAACTTTCAAAATCAGCCCATTTTGACAAGTTACAAGCCTTTCAGCCCCCGGTAAGAGTTTGACGTTTTTTCAATCCTTGATCGGCCCCCTGAAATCCCCTTGTAATTGAATCCAAAACTTTGAAAAACGATTATGCTGAATTAACGATTTTGCTTCAGTGGAGCCACGGGTGTACCAGGTGATTTTAAATGTTCTTACTATGATTAAAAACATAAGCAGTCCTTTACAACACCCTCTATTTAAAATATGTCAACAGAAGGGCCAGATTATTTTAATTCGTTCATGAAACAGGTGAATCGGGCCACATACAGGGTGAGTAAAAAAAACTTGACCCTGATGTGACGCGCCATTTTGAATTTGTAAGTAATTATATCTGACATATTTGGTATCATCTGAAGTTGCTTCATTATCTTTAATTTACTGCAAAGATCATTCACATCGGTTTAGGTATAGAGACCGCGTTACAGTCTTCCGAATCACGTAGTCGGGTTTTTTCTCTGTCAACGGATTCACATTTTAATGAACTGGGCTTTCAGCGAGGAAATCCGTGTCCCGAAGAAAATCAGGCTATTTATTCACTGCGGATTTCTTGATTCGAAACACTGTAGCTCGGCCTATATACTTAACCGATCGGAAATATTTTTGCAAAAAAACAAAAAAACCGAAAAAGAAAACCAAAATTCAAAAAACAAAAAAATTAAATATATTTAGTAAAATTCAAATGGCGGACCAATCAGGGTCAAGTTTTTTTTTGAACTCACCCCTGTACTTACTTTTGCTGCCTTCCTCTTGAGCTATCCCAACAGTTACTATACTCTCTCCATCTCGAGTATGAAGAGCGACGCGGCGTTACCATGAACCGACTTTCAGCGCTCGCATAGGTTAAAGCACAAGCGCACTGCAACCTGAAATGCGGCACTGGATGTACGCGCTCGGTCGCCACTAATTCAGATTCAGACGAGACAAATATAATCGAAAAAACGCTTTCCAAAACGTTTTCTCTGCTGGTGACACGATGGGTTGAAATCTACTATAGCTATTGTGTCAGCACTCTTTTCGTAATAGTTTCACTGCACTGGTCAATCTATGCAAGGCAGGACATATCGTCCTCCGGACCACAGCCGCCTACACGGGAGGAATAGTGCCTGGGGGGGGGGGGGGTAAAGCCACATGCCAACCTGACAGCAACAGTGACTTCAAATCCGGCCATCACAAATCAAAATCCGGCGCGACTCGAGTGCACGTGCAGTGCCGGTATGAAAGCAGTTATAGTCCGTCGGGAGCGACAGTCCGGGTTCCATAACGATAACGGAATAAAGCGTGAAACTATGTTGCGTTAAGAGTCAACTGAATCGTTGCCCTATGTTCACCATTGTTTCCCGGATTATAGTACGGCCGGACGATAATTAACTTCTACCCATTTGCGGCCGCCAGACCTTCTTTTTCCTGGGAGGGGGCAAACAGGGGGCAAAGTGAAATTTTTTGGGGTAAAAAGTGAAATCTGGGGGGCAAAGTACAAATATTTGAGGTTTTTTTAACCAATTTTGGTCCAAATCCTGATTTTCCCAAAATTTGGGGATTTTTTGGCCCCATCGCGGAATTTGCCAAAATCTCTCATTTTTCTTTTCGACCAGGGGGGGCAAACTAGGGGGGCAAGAAAAATATTTGGGGGGGGGGCAAGCCCCCATGCCCCCCTTGCGCTGCCACTCTGCTTCTACATCGGTCTTTTCAAAGACATAACAGTATGGAGGGCTCTTAATATTACGCGTATCTGACGGAGACTCAATCAAAGGCTTATCTGGCCACGAATGACCGTTTCTTGGAAAATATCCACTAACCCCGACGGATCAGAGTCCATAATGGTATTAATTATCATTCTATTACTAAGATATAATGAACTAAGCTTTAAGGTCCATGGACATAGCTGCGTAGACATTTAAATTAATTTCTTACATTTCGTACCTCACAGTATCCGATCGTATCGCAACACATATTTTGAACATCGGGAAAGTGTTAAATTTCAAGGATAAATTCCCACCAACCCACTCGGACCGGCCTTTCTCCGCTGTTTCGCGAACGCGTATCAAGATGCTGGAGTTGGATTTGACCCTTAATGACGTCAGAAGTAACACGTTGTAACCAGCTCACATCGTGCACGTGCACAGTGCCGTGCATAACAGCAGGCCCATAGGACATCAACACGAGCATGAACTTCATGACATATGCATGACGACGAAAAAACCCGTGATCTATAGGCTATTATTTTACAATATTTAACCACATTATTAAATCAATTCAAAATTCGAAAATTTCCTGTGTGAAACCATGTAGCGACGAAGTCTGGTCTTGTTAGTGGACGATCAAAACCATATATCTTCGGTTTCTTTGTCTGGGAACTTGAATAAAGCTATTCTGTTCTGAATTCTCCTGTCGGTACGGTCCCGCTGGTGCAGCCGTCGACAATACAGTGCATTATAATTTTTAATTTTAAGGCATCAAATCAAGAAAAATTATGCCATATGAACACCCGTACGACGCCTATCACGAGAAGTCAACTGTGTATACGTATGCAAGAAAACTGGGCACGCGCATCGATCGTTTCACGATGACGATCATGACGCGTATCGCGTATTTGTTACTCTCGACGTCACTTCTGGGTCCGCTTGCAAGCGCGATAATCACTTTCATTTTGGGGGAATTTCCTTTCCTTTGAAGGCTTGTCCAAAACACATGATATTTGCCCAATTTTTTATCAAATATACGGTTTTCTCAATTACTTGTTTCATGGAGATTTTACATTGATAACCAATACATAACTATGAATGAAACAATTTTTTTGGTGTATTATAAGTTTATGGTTTTAACGCAGTCCATGGACCTTTAAGATGCTATTTTTTTTTAAGTTCACTGGGTGCGAGAATGTCATGATCGTAAATGCACGTAGCAATTCACCAAATTAAAAGTTTTTGAAAATTCCCAATGCCCACATCGAGCAGATCGAAACCCACCCCCCCCCCCGCGCACTCTATCAGTTTGACTCTCTTCAACGCAACATTAGTTTCAATACTTTAATTCCGTTGTCGTCTATGTACCCCGGACTATGGCTCCGGTCTACCATTTGATGAATAAATCTCCTTTTAAAACAAAACCGACAATTTTTTTTAGCATAACCAGGGGGAGGACAATGCCAACCTCACACACAGCGATTCAACAGCAAATCAACTCCGCATAACCCCGAGTGCTAGTCTTTTTCAAAGACTCAACACAGGTTGGTGGTTGCAGATGTGGCTAATGAAAAGGTGAAAAAGCTGGTGATGAAGTGTGTTGCAGGAGAGGAGTAAAGTAGGGATGCTGAAAGAAAAGAGACAGAAAGAATTTTGAGAACGAGAGTTGGGGAGCTTGTGGTGCCTGGTGTCCCGGATTTGTAGGGGTGCTTTCAAGAAAGGGTGATGAGGAGCAATATAACTATGAGTGTTTTGTTGCTTTAAATCAAAATATAGTATTTTTTACGTGACAAATTGCTGTATGCAACCAGAAAATTAATTTACTTCTGTTTTGTACATCTGAGCGTTTTTGGATGATATTTGGTGACGGATCATTGTGTTAATCTAGTTTTAATCTAGGAAAAAATAGAGGAGTGCTTATTTCATTCCAGAAAATGTAAACTTCAGTTTGGGTGTTCCGCATTTATTATATATATACTGTATTATCATTTTTGTCACGTACGAATATGTTATGCTGAATAACGTCATCTTGAATCTTTTTGTTCTAAAATGTTGACGTGTGCTTATAAAATCAAAGACAGTAAAAACGTCCTTTCAGTGCCTTCGATTACCTGTAAATAATGAGAAGGTACTTGTGTTATTTCAATGTACAGTCAGTCACGGTCGCTTCACATTGGCATATTACATTATAAACAAAAGCGATATTGTTGTTCTTTTTTTTTTTGGTCTAGTTCGGTGTGTGCAGGTGCATTGTTTCCTAAGAATATTATATCAATAAATTCCGGTTGTGGATTAGCAGCATATTTTTCTTAAAATTCCGTATGGAGTGAATCGCCCAGCAGGTAGTAGCAACAACCGACGCAACCAAATGCAATTCCATTGTGCCCCTGATTCTACATTGTTTAAAAAAAGAGAAACCACACATCAGTTAGTCATGGCCGAGCAATTTTTTGTATCCTAAAGGGGGAACAACATTTATATGGCAGCATCAGTTTACCCTGGACATCACAAATTGCATGATAGCATTTCGGGAATGTAGCTCTGCAGGTAGGGGGTAATCAAGGTTTACAAGGGGGAAATTTTAAAATTGCTTCGATCATGTTGAAAAGTATACACATTATTTATCTGATCATAGGATTCCAAAAATGTAAAGTTTTGTATACTTCAGCTAACGTTTTGGAGTTATAGGCTAAAAACAGCAAAAGTAAATAAACCGGGTAATTTCAGTTGTACGGGGTCATTTCAAAGTTCTCTTATTTGGATAAAACGTGGTGTAAATTGTTGGTGAAGCTCATAGGATTAAAATAAGAAATAGTGTTGAGACTTCTAAAAAATTCTTAGTTACCAATGTAGAGGGCAACAAAGGTCTATGTCCATTGTATTCACTGGGATTGACCTTGTTTACCCCCTACTTTGAGACACTGGAAAAACTTTCCTTAGTTAATCCTATGACCCTCCACCAAACATGTGCATCACTTTGCCTCCAAATCGGCGCAACGTTAAAATTTGACCCCTGTACAACTGAAGTTAACCTTGTAATTTCTGTTTTGCTGTTTTTAACCTTAATTCCAAAACTTTGGGTTGTGAGTAGTCAAACTATACCTTTTTTGAATCCTTTGGTTGGACAATGATTGCCATACTTTTCAACATGGCCGGATCCTCATTGTCCCCTACCTGGTTATAGCTATCCATTCCAGAAATCCTATCTGCATTTTTGTGTAGAGGATGTGTACTGAGCCTGAATAATAAGTATCGTTTTGTCCACTTTCAGTATAGGCATTTGGCTAAAATTACTGATGGCTTAAGGACTAGTTACAATGGTGGCATGAAATGGACACGGATAGGACAATACTGTTAATACAAACATCGATCCCTTTCCTTTCTTCGAGTAGAATCTTAGCTTGTGTTATACTTACCCCTTTGAATCTAAGCAGAGCAATGACCTTGAGATTCTTATTACTAGGGAGCTAGGATCTCACCTCCTTGCCCCCCCCCCCCCCCCCCCAGAACTAAAAACCAAACAACTTTTTAGGGTTTCCTTTTTAAACCCCAAAACATAATCAGGATGATTCCCAAAATTTAAAAGTGGCCCCCAAGGGGTTTATTCAAGATGGCTTCCAAGATGGCCACCAAATAGGGTTTTTTTCACTAAAATGAATTAAAACAGATATAAAAAACTTAAATAAAAAAAGAAAAACGTAAAAAAAATAAAAAAAATAAAAAAAATAAAAAAAATAAAAAATTTCATTCACATGTTTTTAATTGAAATTCAAAAATGTTTGTTTTTTAAAATGGCCGCCAGAATAGCGTTTTTTTCACTACCACGCATTCACAAGCAAGTATTAAAAACTTAATTGGTCAAAAGATCCATGAGATGAAAGTCTCAGGTGATCATGAATACATCTGTGCCTAGAAGTAATGTCATTCACATATTTTAAATCAAATGGCGTCCAAAATTGCTGCCGGAAGAGAGTTTTTTTTTACTATAATGCATTGAAAACAAGAGGTATAACCGTAATTGTCGAGAGGTTTCAATGAGTTTCCGATGATAATGATACACTGTACCTAAGAATTTTATTCACGATTTTGAAATACAAAGTGGAATTCAAAATGGCCGCAAAATGAAGCCAAATGGCCGCCAAGTGGATTTTCCCCATTATAATGCGTCACAACAACAAAAATACACATAACTATAACAGGACATCATTCAGAGAACATATCAAACCAGAAAAGGATAATAAATAATAATTATCATAATAACGGATAAGCTTATGTGTGGTTTAGGGGGAAATTCGCTTTTCTTATGCAGCTAATTAATAGTTAGGGGGAAGTTTCCCCTAACGTATCGTTTGTTTGCGCTTTATTCCGTCAAAGGATATGAATATTAATATTTATTTTATATGCAAATTAAAGATAGCCACTAGACTAACAAATGATATGAGTATTAAATTATCTAAAATACTATAAGATAATAGCCTAAAATGAATATTCAAATTTCCCCTAAGTGTCTTGTAAGTAAATTATTACATTCAATGTAGATTATATATATAGGTTAACATTGCTAGTTACTATATATATAATAGCTTATTTGGGTAGTTTTGTCAAACAAGGGTTTTGCGCTTGATTTTAATCAAAATTGAGGTATTTTAGTAAATGTTGGTCAGAACAGATTCTTACATAAAATGTGGGGGTCTCTGGACTTAAATAGGCTTAAAATGGGAAGTCTGTGGACGAAATCGGCCTGAACATACGGGTCTTATGGGTGGCACTTATCTATACCACCTTTCAATGTGTGTAACCCCCGGCCCTACAGTAGCTTATTTAACAGGCAAGTTTTGTGAGTCAGAAGCTAGGTGCTGCTCGCGGCTCGCCCCTCCAGGATATCGCCTGCACGAATAAGTAAGAATGTGTAATTCCTATTGTTACCACATCAAACATGGCCCCTTCACATGAGCATTTGGAGAATTACAAGACCCATAGATATGCGTTTTGTCCAAAGTACAAATATAAACACCATCCACTGTCCAGAGCATCAACCGCCCTCATAGATTGAGTTAATTTTTGTCAATGCATTCCAAAAAGAGGCTACAATCGTTCCAAGGATACCATCGGGGGGGGGGTGCTTTTACAAGTTTACCAGAATTTGACCGTCTAGGCGCCACTGGAAATGGCATCCAACCAGCCATCGGTGGGTGGACCATCAGGACAATGTTGAATTTTTTACCTAAAAGACAAAATTAAAAACAGATGTAAAAACTTAATTGTGTTTGTTCTCTACCAAGTTGTTCGTCGCTTGCTTTGAAGTGAGGTGCAGCATTTTTTTTTTTTGTTAATTCATTTCAATATATTTTCCCTTTTTATATCCGTCAAATATTGCTTATAGAAAGGAACTAGGCCTCTAGCGAGCACCCCTACACTGAGAAGCAAATAGATGTGCCTTCTTAATGTTGCCAATATCCAACATGGCCCATTCACAAGCGTTTGCAGAATTACAATACCCAGAGTGGCATTTGTTCATCTACAAAATATCAGAGACCTTCACCTGGGACCGCAAAACCTGCCCTCAGTGTTTGTCAACACATTCCAAAGTAGCTACAATTATTCCATAGATACCATCGGGGTGCTATTAGAAATTTACCCGAAACCTTAACCGTCTAGCGCCATTGGCATTCATCACACGCTCAAAAAACGAACAGAGGAAATTATATTCAACTCAGATTGCATCTCCGTGCGACAGGAGGCAAATCCATATAATCACGTTACCGTCGTATACTCGTGATACAACAGCTTCCTTTGAAATGCAGTGGTCGCAATGAGTATTGGAATGCATCGGTTTAATATAATTTCTTCACTTGTCCTTGAGGTGATGAACGCCGATGGCTGGTTGATGTTGGCGTTGATGCCATTTCTAGTAGGCAACACAACCCAACAAATCAACATGGTCAATTTCCTCGGAAACTTCTAAAAGCCCCCCCCCCCCTGGTATTCCTTGGAACGGCTGTAGCGCCTTTTGGAATGCATTGACAAACATCCTCCATCATGAGGCCAGGTTAATGCTCGCCAGGTGATGGTTGGTTTATTATTTTTGTACTTTGGGACATGCATCTATGGGTCTGTAATTCTTCAAATTCTGTGAATGGGCCATGCTTGATGTTGTTAACAATAGGAATACACATTTCTTTACTTATTCAGTGCAGGCGACTTCCTGGAGGACGAGTACCTTATCTCTGACTCAAAACTTGACTGTTAAATAATCTACTGTAGGTCCCCGGGGGTGCTCGCATTGAAAAGTTGATGGGCAAGGCAAAAAGGCATTAATCCAAACCCCGCTCATTTTCAGCCGATTTCAGTTCCACAGACTCCCATTTTACGCCTATTTAAAATTCAGATACCCCCACTTTTATGTAAGAATCTGTTCTTGACCACATTTTACTTAAATAACCTCATTTTGATAAAACTCAAGCTCAAAAACCCTTGTTTCTGACAATAAACTACCCAAATACAAGCTATTTATATATATAGTTAACTAGCAATGTAAACCTGTAATATGTATACATATGTAATAATTACTATTAGCAAAATGACACTTAGGGGGAATTTGAATTATTCTTAGGCTATATCTTATTATTAATTTAGATTAAATTAATACTCATATCTTTGTTTAGTCTAATGGATTATCTTTAATTTGCATAAATTAAGTATTCAGGTCTCCTTTGACGGATAAAGCGCAAACAAAATATACCGTTCAGGGGAAACTTCCCCCTAACTTATTAAGAGTGCATAGAAAGAGCGATTCCCCCTAACCCACCCATACTTATACTTATATATATTATAGATATATTTATATATCCTTTTTCTGTAGACATGTTCTCTGTAATGATGTCCAGTTTAAGTTATGTGTATTTTTGTTGTTGTGACGCATGTAATGGGGAAAAGTCCACTTGGCGGCCATTTGGCTCCATTTTGCGGCCATTTTGAATTCACTTTGGTATTTCAAACCTTGTGAATAAAAATTATTTAGGTACATGTTGCATTATCATCTGTAAACTCATTGAAACCCCTCTCGACAATACGGTTATACCTCCTTGTTTTTCAATGCAGTATAGTAAAAAAACTCTAATTCCGTCCGGCAGCCATTTTGGACGCCATTTTGAATTTAAAAATATGTGAATGACATATTTAGGCCAGATGTAATTCATTAAATCACCTGAGAGACCTGTTCAATCTCAATTGGAATCTTCTGAACAATTAAAGTTTTTAATACTTGTTTTAATGCGTTTTAGTGAACACGCCTATTCCTGGCGGCCATTTTGGTACGCCAATTTTGAATTTAAACATTGATAAATGAATATTTAGGCACAGATATGTTAAGTATGATCTAATATGTTTATCGTGTTTGATTTTCTTGACAATTAAGTTTTTTTATATCTTGTTTTAATATTCATTGTTAGTGAAAACCCTATTTTGGCGCCATCTTGGACGCCATCTTGAATAACCCCCCTTGGGGCCACTTTTAAATTTTTGGGAACATCCTGATTATGTTTTGGGGGTATAAAAAGGAACCTAAACAAGTTGTTTTGGTTTAGTTCTTGGGGTGGGTGCAAAGGAGGGTGGTCCTAGCTCCCCTAGTATATATTAACAAATCACAAAGAAATGAAATAAACCAACAATAAAATCAATAAATAATCATCATAAAAAGCAAAGTGAAAAAGTCAGCGTTAGAAACATTAACTTTATCATGTGGCAGGTTTGATTTTCAGAGTTAATTATTACCTTTACCTTAGGGCAGTCATCTAGTATCTGAAGTCAGGCAGTAACGTAGCCTTTGGAGTGGTCTTGCTGTGATGGATGGTCAGCGGCGACAAGGACGAGTGGAATAACCGCAATCAGAACAGCTGCGTTGTTTTATATTTTTGCATATGTTACGCACTGATATCGTATTGGAGTATAGTTTAACTAATCCCGTATTAATTAATTATAATCACATCATATCTAAATTTAATGCAGTTCATTGGTTTATTACCGTTTGATAGATTTACCATCACCGTCTCTGTGTGATAGTTTTTGTTAATTATATACCCCTAGATAGATACCTGTCATCTGATTGGTAACAGTGGAAGGCATAATTCCAACTAGCTTCAGAATTGAACCAAAAATGAACTACTTCCTGGGAGAGGCGGGGCATCTCATTCATGACCTATACCCTGGACACCCTCTTCCCAACATAGAGACTTCTGTACGGACATCTATCATCCTAGTATGAGTGTACATCTTGAAGCTGGTGTAAGAGATGAATTTAAGCAGCAACCGTATTTTTTTTACCTCGTATGTGGGAATTCCGTGCTGTAGTGTAAAGTCAGATACAAACCGGGGATACAAACCAGAGCAAGGGAATGGCTGAATCGCAGAATCAAGTACGGCGACCTTTCATATGCTTTGAGGTTGTTGTTCCTGCTCGTACTTGAAACCCTATCCCCTCTGATTTGTTTGACAGCGATCTTGTCATAGCGCCACCATCGCCCAGTCGGTCGCGCTTTGCTTTTTTGGAATTTACTATAAAAGGCTGCGCCCATGGCATCGGCACGCAGGTTTGACGGGTCGCTGGCAAAACGATTTTCGACCGTTGATTAGCACCTAGATCCAAAGATTTCTGCATAATCAAAGAGACACTTGTGTTATAGGTGATTGTAACAGAATATAAGTTGGATTTCATCACCAGTCGTCGTGATGTGTGTGTGTTGGTCATCGTGTTTTGGAATGCTTGAGCGGGTGATTGTAAAAGTTGCGCGATTGGCAATTTCGAGCTGCAAGGAAAATTGGACACATTTGCCGACAAAAAATGCAAGAAGTCGATTACGGCGAACCGTTTTGGACTCCAACATCACTTCCTCAACACAAGAAAGGTTGATTGCTACTTCTTTAGACAAAGTTGTGGCCCTAAGTTTCCAAAATTGTTTAAAACCATGCATGCACGCCTGACAACATGGCCTACAGCTCATGGCTAACACATGATTCGGCCTGTGTTATGACAAAATCTATATATTCCGGTATATAAAACAAATATTGACTGCTTTTTATTCGTAGCATGGGTTTGAAACTATCGGCCCTCGGTGAACTCGAAACCATACTATGCCCCTCGGGGCATAGTATGGTTCGAGATCACCTGGGCCTATAGTTTCAACCATGCAAAACCCAACAAACAAAACCACCAAACCACCTCATAGCATTCAATATTTGGTATACTATCACCTGCACTGCGCCAACATACGCATGCGCAAAAAACCCTCGACTCGCCGATTTATGTATAGGGTGAACCTAACACTGTTTCACAGCTGTAACGAAAAAACTCAAATGGTTACGCGTTATTTTTTATAAGTTATAGAATTTATGTGCTAGTGATATAAAACAAGATTAATGCCTTAAAAATTCGTGTGACGGTAAGAAAACTCATCACTCAGTGAAATTTACATCTTTCACTTTTCGTGAGTGAAATTTCAACATCACCTTATATTCAAGGCACTATCAGTGATTTCTACATCAGAAAATCGAAAAAATCACCCCCAAAAACAAAAAAAATCAGATTTTTGCATGTCTTAACCAATATAGGTATCCTAACATTCCCAGCAAATGATAGGACCAGAAAAAAATAACTGATGGAATTCGGAGACTTATTCTTCATTTTTAAAGCTATTGTATTCCTGCAAATTTCAAATATTTTGACTCTTTGGTCAATCAACTATAACTGATAGTGTGTTTATTAAAGGCTGACTCGGAGATTTCGAAATAGTATTTGGTTTGCAGCAATTAACACTAGACCAAACTAGAATACAGGAATAGTTACCTAAAAAGCGTAATTCCATCCAAAGTTAGAGATGAATCGGATGTTTCGGTTTTCATGCAGTAAGCATTTATGCAGAGTATAATAGTTATAGTACCGTATATACCAAACTTACAGGATCCGGAATTTTCTAACACATTTGTGTTTGTTTGTTTTTTTCTGTGAAGGACTTCCGATTTGAGCTTAGTTATTTCACACAGTGATTATTATATGGACACGCATTATGTCTCTGCAAAAACACGATTAGGTTGAATTGAGGGCGGCCTTCATCGGGAAATCTCTAATTCACCAGCCCCTTTTTATGCGCGGAAAGTCCGGCGGGTCCGGTAAGTACGTAATTCCGTTTCTAAACTTGAAAAAAAAAATGAAACAATGTTTAAAATTCTAGTACTGGACTAATACGAAAGGCATTGTGGAAAAAATGGATTCGCCGCCTTAGAGATTGCGGTGTTAAACTTTTCCGTGTTGCGAGTACCGAGCGGAAGTACCCGACAAAACGTTCATTTTCTCGCTAGGTTTCTATAGTTCAGACCCAATAACGATACATATTTTAAAACAACACCCTAGTAACTGGACCCTCTTATGCCAAAACTTCCATTAACCCCTCCGTTTTCCGGAGATATATTGAGATGTAGTTTCATTACACACATTCTCTATGGCGGACTGATAACGTTTTATCTCTCGCGCAGTAACAAGTTAAATAATTCTTTCGCATTCTGTGACAGCGACACCATTTTCCGGACCGCCGTACGCGGAAAGTTGCCTAATCACACACCAATGTAAACGAGTTAACTGTGGGCGTGTGTACAAATGGCACTAGCGCGACTGCTTCTAGTTCCTGAGCAGTATTGACACAATATTTCTCCACTGCTCTAGGATCATATTGCCATATGTTCCTGGAACATTTGTGTAATTCAAATAATGCTTCCGACATATTCATATTAAGATGCTCCGGATCCTATTTTTATTTATAATTCAGCCATATTGGCAAATATGGGTCCTGGACCATATTTAACTTCGAATATTTTTTCCGAATTATTTATCCCCGGGGGGGGGGCCCTTGTATTCAAGGTGGATATGATCGTGAACACGGAACACGCGTAAAAAGGGTATCTTTTCCAACAGGCGATGTACGCGCGTACAATTATTGGGGTGTCCAAAACACAACATGTGGAAAAGGGTATGTTTTTTTACTAAAACCTGAAATTGGTGATCTACGTGTAAAATTACTCACACTAAGCAGAGATCAAAATATTGTAAAGCAAAGCAAGATAATAAAGGTATTTACGACACATGGATTGCCCTTACTTGTTTCGGGCTAGCACAACCTTAGCAAAAAACTTCTTTAACACACAGAAACACGATGTAAAAACCTATATTTAAACCGGGCAGTATGTAGAAAATGACATATGTTAATGCAAAAGCTGGTAAATATACCGGTAACAACATAACTTATGTGAAGTTTCTAACTACCTCTATAGATATCATTATTATTATTACTTATTTTATGTGTAAAATTTAACACATCGTTTTGTAAAAGGAAACAAAAAGACAAATAATGTAAACAAAAACCATTTACATAATGTGGTTTTGTAACATTATGTAAATGCCTCGTAAAGTTAGCGAAGTTTACATAAATTATGTGAAGGTCAGTCCACGACACAAGCGAGCTCGGCACAATTAAAATGGAGGAAATCTTGGAGATGGCGTAGCCTCATGGAGTCGTGGGATATTTAACGTATTGTTCTATCTGTATCGATGCTTTTGTGTACAATATATCATGATTTTAGACCAGGAAATATGAGCTGCTTATAATTCTCAGGATGATGGGTCATGACGAAAAGTAAGCTTTATCTCAGTCAAGTTGACCACGGGTCCGTACGTGTATAAAAACATAAAGTACGTACGAGGTACGAGCCGCAGGCCGTTGCCCACAAGTGGGGACTGTGGGGTCTAACAAGTCCCCAAGTGGAATCCCAGGCCTGATCACCTGGATGATGGAAAACTCTCAGCTTGGTTAATACGGATCTTCCACTGTGAATTTTGGTGTTGGACTTGCAACGAACGAACGAACGACGTGTGCTATTATAGTAAGCCCATTTTGCATATGAGGTTTGGGCTCATACTATAACCAATAGTGTTTACTACCACTGTATATACAGGCATCCAGCTGTCATTTGTAATAACTCGCCTCTCACCCCCCCGTGAAGGTGCCCCAATTGTCAGTTGTTTTTGAGCTGAATAAACTTTTTGAATTCTTGTCATCTACTGAAGATGTCTGTGTGGACTATTTTGTGTGAATTAAGTTCCCTAATTTTACATCTATATTATGTAAACTTTTTAGGCATAATTGTGTTCAATTTTTACATAATTTACATGTAGCATTTTTTACACATAATTGTGTTCAAATATTTCATATTTTATTAAAAGATTACATAATTATTTACAAATATTTAAAAATAACAGTGGAAAGAGTTACCTAATTCTGCCAAGAATTATTTACAACCATATTAATTGTTTTTTTAAGTTTTTACATACTATAGTTGGTAATGTTTACACAACTGATAATCCGATATTGATTATGTGCAAACTTTTACATAATTAATGTGTACATTTTTACATTTACACGTTATTACCATAATTGTTACAAATAAAAATTATGGTGTTCTGTTTTACAAGTAAACTGCGAATTTTGACACGCTGTGTATTATTTCTCTCCTCTGTGTGTAGTGTAGCACAAATCCTACCAAAATACTTGTTTAGGGTATACTTTTTTAGTCGGTGAAATACTTGTTTAGGGTGCATTTTCGAGTTCCATGTCCGCATCTATCCACCTTTGAATACAAGTGCGGTGCCCCCCCAAACCCCCGGGGTATTTATGCTCCAGACCAAATGTCCAAAAGGTTATAGTGCAATGCGCTTCAAGCCTATCCTTGCATAGCCTGCAATATAACCAAGGAAGTCCATGGCTCGATTTAGCCCTGGCCCGCTGGCCCGCGGCCATTAAATTCATTTCGGGCCCAATAAGAATTCAGCTGAGTTGGCCCGTCGGGCCAGTTGAATTTTTCCCAGAATGTTAAGTTTGGTTAGGTCTTGTATAAATTGCAGCTTTTATTACCCGCCATATATTAATCTTAAATGCTTCAGCATTTTATTTAATATTTCATGGCTTTTTAGATTTTTCAGAAGATCATCACTAATTCCAGTACTGGACTGATTCCCCTGGCACAACATCTCACCGGGTGTGTTGTGTCCCTCTTAAAATCATAGCGTTTTTTTATATGCATAGGAGCGAGGGCCAGAAGGTTCCTAAGTGGCATAGTGATTTTTCACAAAAGTATGATCTCAACATTACGACATAATTCATAACATCGCACAAGGCTTCGTGGCATTTCATCAAACTGACAGAAATTCAGCATAAATGAAGCAGGTGCATGAACCGTGCCCTACAAGAAACCTGATTAGAAAGACGTTCCTAGAGAATAAAAAGATTCAAAGAGCGAGTAGAAAGAAACGGACCCGAGGTAATCTCCAGCTATCTCCCAAGTGACAACTGAAGACTGAGCAAGTAATTATGTTTTTGTAGAACTGGGAGTAATTTTGGTCCACATTTATTTACCAATATAATTTTTGTACTGTGACAAACTACAAATGTAGGAAAATGAGGGAAAAAATTTGAGTTAAGTAAATCAAAAACTTTAGACAAATAGACACAGATACTGATGCCTCGGGGGAGGAGGGGTTTCGGGCCCCTGATCTTAAATGCAGTATGGGAATTTCGTCGTTTCAAGACCTTTTGCAGTCTTTCTTATACTCCCCATATGGGCCCCTACTTGGTAAAACTCCGAGTTTGTTAGATCAATGGGGGGGAAATTTTGCCAGGGTCACATCATCGTCACACCTCTAATTTCAACTAAAATGCAATTCCCAGTCCCATATATTGGATATATAACTTTCCGAAGACCCAAATTTATCAAGAATGTTCTCAACCCCAAGTCGAGTGCTGCTCACTACTGAGGCCACCTCAAATTTAGGCCTATTGTATTTTTGAACATTTAGGTCACTTATCAAAGTTTGGCGTAACAATAAATTCAATTACAATAGCATGTACAATTGTTGGGCCAGTGAGTCCCTGCAGTGCCATTAGGTTTTCCTAGATCACTGGCCCGCTGGCCAGTCTCAGCTAAAGTCAATCCACCCCTGACAAGGACCTATGAACCGATTGTAGCTAAATACAAGAATGACAAACGTGTGTAATATATCTAATATATCTGCTATTGACCACCCCGCTTATCAAAAATATAGTAGCAATCATTCAGTATTCGGAAGCACTTGATCTGCTTTCAATACAATTGTTAGTATCCGTCCTGTAAAAGAGATAATGTCCCGGTTTCATAAACTAGCGTGACTGAGTGGTCCTACCACCCATATGTATCTTGTGTTCGGCTTGCATTGCTGTATGCATCGTTTTGTTTCATCACTGCCCCAAATGCCTGTATCAGGTCAACGAGTTTATTCCGTACATGTTGCTATGGTAAGCTAGGACACTCCCTCTCATAGGGAGACAACTCAATTTCTTTACACTGAACCAATATTCCAGGCTCCATAGACGGAACAACGGAATAAAAGCGTGAAAAACTATTTGCGAGAAGAGTCACTGAATCGAGTGGCCCTACACCGTTGTAGGTTCACACCACTACTCACTTGTACACATAGTCTATGGGACATGGCAACTTTGAGCATGTTTCATCACATTTAACAACTCTCACAAGGAAATTAAAACAACATCACCCCCCAAGTGCCAAGCTATAATCCAAATTAAACACAAATTGGAAACATATGGACCAGAAAATTTTTTTTAGTTACGGAATCACCAAACTCGCGCCCGATGTCAGCAAAGACCGGCACACCCCGATTCTTCTATAGTCGCCCAAGCTAGTAATTTGCAATCGATGTGAAATTGATGAACGCACGGAGTAAATTTCCTCAAATTCCTGTTAATGCCGCTTTGTTTGGAAAACATACCGTAAGAACATGTCAATCATAGAAATTTCATTACTCTTCCTTTGCTTAATATAACTATGCATTTTCAGACATTTTAAAGCACTTTTTTTTTCCGGATGCGCATGCAAGAAACATAGTCCACCAAACGAATTTTTTTGATCCTTTACAAGCAGCCAGGTTTTAGTGGTGTATCAACTGTAGGCGGACTGTGAGTCTTTTATATCCCTGCCCACAGGCACACGAATTCCAGCTGGAAAATCAGTTAAAAGAAAAATTTTCTTAAAAAACGTCATTTCGATTGTCCATCCACCGCTTTAAACTATATTAGCAAACCTGCATCACTCCATTGAGCGGATTCATACAATGCCATTTTGGCTGGGAATTCCATCTATGCCAATTTGTTTTTATAAGCTATTGCCACTGTTTTCAACAATAAAATAGCCAAAAAATGATTTATTACCATTACCCACCCTGGTTTTGGGAACAGAAAGGTCTAAGTAAGTGAAACAAAATGTGATTTTTACATATGTTTGAATTTCGTATTTGCTCCTATTATGGGAATTAGATATTCACATTTTTTGTACACAAGAAATATTTTCTCACTTAAAATCCTTTCAGATGGGGATATTATTGACGAAAAAACAGAGAAACGAGAAAATGGAAAAGAAGAAGTCCAGTGAATTGTACAGAGCAGGAACGATATTGCGTTTTACAGGTGGAAATGGGAGGGACCGCCATGGGTAAACAGCTGAATTTACAACAAAGGAGGATGGTACAACCCCAAAGAAGCGTTGTGGCTGAGGGCTTTTTCCATCCCTTGTAATCCATAGTGTCAAATTGGCTGTCTCTCTCTCTTCTCTTCCTTTGAGAAATGTGAATAGTAAAGTAATACCTATCCAAGTGTCATTGAAAAAGAAAGCAATAGTCTAATATTATTTAAACTTGTCAATAATATTAGCGTTGATCACCCTTATTGATTGCTTCTTGTCAAAGTTGCGTGCAAAAAGCACGAATACAAATGAAACGAGTTCGTTAGCACAGCCATCAGATTTTATGCTATGATTCATGGATCTTTTTTTAACCTAATTACATCAGATTGGATTATATTCATTGCTTAATAATATTAACATCCCGTGTTTGAAACTGTTTTTTATGTATAATGATATCATATGGTGAAAATTAGGCTAAATCATACTAGATCTTGGATGTATTGTTTAAGTTATTTTTCTTTGTATGTGATTGATCATATTGTGAGAATTATAAAAATATATCTGGACCTTGAAATGCAGTATTTTGAATTATTATTGTTTGATGTTAAATAATCATATTGTAGAAATTTAAAAATATATCTGGGTCTTGATGCAGTATTTGCAATTAATTTCTTTGATGTATATCATATTGGTGGGATTTAAAGAAAATCTAATATCTATTTTCCTATGATAATTGTTAAATTGTGAGGATTACAAAATAGTTACTAGATCTTGATGCAGTGTCTTGAAATTATTTTCTTTGATATGACATCATTTATAAGAAATTAATCAATATATATCTTTATCTTGATGTAGTGCTTTGAAATTATTTCCTTTGTTGTGAATAATTATATTGTGTTAATTATCAAAAGCTACTGATCTCGATGCAGGTGTTTGAAATGATTTTGCTTTGATACATAATCATATTGTAGTAACATCAATAATCTCTGGATCTTGAGTAGTATTGTGAAATTTATTCTTGTGAATAATCATAATGTGAGTACTATCAAAATATTTCTAGATCTTGATGCCGTCCTTGGAATTTTCTTTGATGTGAATGACATTAATGTGGGAAATTAATAAAATCAACTACTCTAGATCTTTTGAAATGTTTTCTTTGATGTGAATAATCATAGTGTGTGAAATATCAAATAATCTCTGGATCTGAAGTAGTGTTTGAATTATTTTCCTTGATGTGCAAAGTTATGTTGTGAGAAATTATCAAAATCATACTAGATCTTAACTAGTGTTTGAAATTATTTTCTTTGTTAGGAGTAATCTTGCTGTGAGAATTATCAAATATTACTCTTGATCTTGATTCCGTACTTGAAATTATTTTCTTTGATGTGAATAATCATGTTGTGAATACTATAAAACAATCATATCTAGGGAATAATCAGATTGTAAGAATTTCCAATATAGCTGTGTTCATGATGTAGTGTTTGTAATTCTTTGTGTTAAGTCATGTGTGAGTCTTTAAAAATCCTCTAGATCTTAATCTAGTGTTTGAAATTATTTTCTTTGATGTGAGTAATCATGCTGTGAGAAAAAAAAATTTTTACATCAATATATCTTGATCTTGGTTCAGTACTTCTTGGAAGACCTTAGTTTCTCTGATGTGAATATATTGTGAGAATTATCAAAATATATTTGGATCTTGATTGCGTATTTGAAATTGTTTTATTTGATGTGAATAATATGTTGTGGGAAATTATAAAAACAATCTATCTGATCTTGATGCAGTATTGAAATTATTTTCTTTGGTGGAATCATCATATTAATGATAAAATTATCAAAATCATAACTAGATCTTGATGCTGTGTTTGGAATTATTTTCCTTTGATATAATATGGTTTGAGAAAATTAGCAAATTATTTCTAATCTTGATGCTGTATTTGAAATATTGTATTATTTTATGTGAATAATCAGTACTGTGAAAGATTCAAAATCCTCTAGGTCTTGTGCCGATGTTTGAAATTATTGATATCATACTGTGAGAGACAATAATAAAAAAGAAAATATATAGATCTTGATGCAGTGTTTGAAATGATTTTCTTTGATATGAATAATCAGAATTGTGAAGAATTTATCACAATATCATATATCCGGATCGGTTGATGCAAAAATTTAGAATTATTTTCTTAGGATGTGACTAATCTATTTGAAAACTCATAACAATCATAATTGATACTGGTTTGATTTTTTTTTCTTTGATATGAATAATCATTTTGTTGTGATAAATTATCAAAAAATAAGCTATCAGTTTAAAACACAAAACCAATAAAGAATAAATAAAATATATACTATTTTGGACTTCTTGGCTTGGTGCGAATAACCTTTTCGTTTTCCTTTTCTTTTTTTTTGAGATCGGATTGCTGGCGCGTGCTATTTGTTTTGGAATCACCTTTTTTCTCAGACACTTATTTTTTCTATTCCTTTTTTTGATTAGTTTGGTGTTTTTAAAACTTTCATTGTGTATGTCTGTCCTTGTGTTGTCCTCAAAATGTCAAAAAAACGAAAGGAAGATTAACATTCTATTATGCAAATGTAATGGTTTCATAAATGGTAGTCATGTATCCGGGAAAGAATTCCGTAAGAAATGAATGTTGATTATCTGCCATTGTACTAAATGTAATGAAAGATTAGTCTATATACCTTTTTCAATCTATTAAAGATCCCGAGTTTTACTTACTTTAAAATATACAAAACTTTTTGACCATGAAAGGTTTAATGACATCAAACTATGATCACCATTGCTTTTAACCGTTGATGACTATTGAAGTGACTTGAAAATAACTATTGACTGAGCTAATAGTACCATCTCAGTATTTTACCGATGATGATATTGAAGAAATTTGAAACATGTAAAGATAATGATCTTTCGTTGTTAATGTTAATATACGAAGTTTGTATAAAATTTTGAGTCACTCAAGACTTATTACATGATATTCTAAGAATCTATTTCAATATTATTGGCCTCGTTGAATCTTGGCTTTAGAGATAAACTCTTGATTTTTTCACTGAGATGGCTATAATTTGGAATTCTCAAACGTAAACTAATAAAGGGGCGGTGGTGTCTGTTTATTTATCAAAGTTTGGGGGAGTTAAAATATGACCCAATCAGGGATGAAATTTAAGCCAGGTGAAGCTCCTACAAACAACAGAAACATATTCATTGAAATTGAGCGATCCAGATCGAAAATATTATTATTTGGTATCACGATATATATCTCCTGATCAGGATATAATGGAATTTAATACTTTTGCAGAAAAATATATTGTCAAAACTTACTCAAATGAAATAAACTCATCTACCCTAATGGGTGACTTTATATCATTTTTGAATCATGATAGTCCATGCTCCAAACCGCCGATTTTATGATGTAATGATTCATCTCGTTATATCCAATGTATTACTAAGCCACAAGTATTACTCATAAAACGGGCAACATGAAGATACACATCTTTACCAATTCTCATACAAAACAAACTTCCTGTTTAATCTTAACGGATATAAGTGACCACTTACTATTTATCTCACTACTTTATCTGTGACCAAAAAAAACCTAGTCCTTATGTAGAAATAAGAGACTTTAATGATCAAAATCTTCGTAAATTTAGAATCATATAAGTAATGTTGACTGGGATGTTTTTAGTAATTCTAATGAATGTTGACATTATTGTGCATTGACATTTTTATACTAAGTTCAACAATCTGTACGATGAGTGTTTCCCCGTTAGACCGGTGAACCAACGTACCGTAATTTAAAAACCAAGATCACCTGGATCGTCTTCTTTCTGTACTCAGAGTAATTCAAGAAAAAATTTTGTTGTACAAGAAGTCTTTTTTTAAACCACTGATCATAATATTCCTCAATTTAATGTTAGAATAAATTAAATAGCTTTAAGATTGCTAAGCAAAATTACTTTAGCAATCTACTCGAAAGGAAACAATAATAAAGAATACTTGTCAAATTCCTTAATTCACTATCAAGTCACCAAAAAAGCAAATTTCTAAAAAGGTTTGTATGCGATGAGAAAAATATCTTAGATCCGAAGTCAATTGCTGATAATTTCACATTATTTGCAAATATTGGCTACCCTGGCTAAAAAAGCATTAACCCCACGAAAAGATTTTAATGAATACCTTAAAAAGTTCATCACTTTGGTGCCACATGTTTATTGCACCCGACATATGAAGCGAATATTTAAAATTTCAAAAAAAACTTGGTGGTAACAAAAGCCCGGGCCATGATAACATTAAATCTCATGTTGTCAAACACATTGCTAAAGAAATTTCGTATCCTATTGAAATAATATTTAACCCTTGTCATCACCAATGGCGTTTCCCCAATGTTTTAAAACGCCAAGTTGTACCTATCTATAAAAAAGAAAGCCCGAAATTTTTGGTAATAACCGTCCATGTGTCTGTGCTCCCTTGTTTTCCAAATCCTCGAGCGTATAAAGGCATAACATTGTTATGCTTTTGGGGGAAAAAATCAGAAACGAATATTTTGTATAATAACTATGGGATTTCGGAGCCCCCGCCACCTATATTGCAGTATTGGACTTTGTTAAGATTTAATTACTTCACTTGATAATGATATGGACACGTTAGGTAATTTTTTTATGATCTTTCAAAGCTTTCGGATACCATGATCATAATTGTTACCTTGAATTAGCTTTATCATTATGGATTTCGAGGAATATCACATAATTGGTTGTACTAGTTATCTCCAGATAGGAATCAAAGATGTTTCTTAAATTCAGGTAAATTCACATATGAACCAGTTCTTGCGTGTGTCCCACAGGGTCCATATTGGGACCAGTACTTCCGTGTTTAATAATCTATAGGAATGATATTTGCTCACTTCTTAGGCTAAGTTTATTTTATTTGGCTGATGATACAACTGTATAATATTACTCAAATATGATATTGACACATTGTATATACTGTTAACAGGGAACTACAAGAAGTGAATAACTGGTTTAAATGCCACAAATTGTCGTTAAATGCATCTAAAACAATGTACTGCTTATAGCACAGCTTATAAACGCAACAACCTGTCACAACTGATAAAAATAATTTGGATGGATGCAATTTAGCTAAAGTTTTCTTCGGCAAGTTTTTCTTGGGATTACCATTGTGAAAATTTGACATGGAAAACGTCTATAAATAACATTTTGTAAAGTATGTTTAGACATATTGGTGTGTTTAAACAAGTTAAGCACTCTTGCCTAAATCATCATGTATAAACATATTGTAATTACTTAGGCCTTATCTTACGTAATGGTATTTCTCTGGGGCATGCATCTAAAGAATGCTTGACCAAATTATTTAAAATACAAAGAAAGCCTTAAGGATAGTGACAAAGAGCTCATACTTATGCCATACTAAACCACTTTTGATAAACTAAATACTTTAAAACATTTTTATCTTACGAGACAAGAACTTGGCATAATTCATGTATAAGTATACACGGGTTTGCTACCACAAATCATTTGCTCTCTGTTGTAATCTAGAAAATGTTTCACAACTATACCAAGAAACAAAAATAATTAAAGCGTCTTAGAATTACATAAAACAAAATCTGTCTGACAAATGGACCAAAATTATGGACTCGTTACCATATGATTTAAGAACGGCCACAAGCGTTCAAAGCATTCAAAGATAACCTTTAACATTTCAATCTTTCTTAAAACTACAACTAGGAAATCGTCAGTAATTAGTTTTTATATAATTATATTTTGCAAATGCCGTTTATCCTATGATAGTGGTTGATTTCCGATATGCTTTCAACATTATGTTAAATTTATATTTGTGTATTAGTATATTTTGTATCTTGCAATTTGAGACTTTCTCTTGTGTGTGTGTGTGTGTGTATGGTGTGTGTGTGTGTGCTTGTGTGTGGAGGGGTTTGTTTATGTGGTTTTTAACACGTGTTGTTTTTGCTCGTTTTGTTTTTATAAGGTGGTGCAGCTTTTCAGGCTTTGCCTTTTTGTTGTATCTCCGCCATCATTGTTTGTATTCTTGATATTGATTTCTAAGTTTGTATTGTAATTTTTGAATGGAAATTAATAATGATATGATATGAAAAGCTTGGCATCTGTGCAAACATCAGGGCTTTTTTTTAGTTGTTTTGGGGGGAGGATACCTGGTATGTGAAATCTATAGTTGCACCTTTAACCGATGCAAACTATCGTACAGCATATTAAAGATAACCAATAGGCTTTCGATGATACAACATATTATGTTAGAGATAGTTATTTTAAAAATTCAAAATGGCGAGCACAATCAGGGTCAAAGTTTGTTTTGAGTCACCTGTATATTCATTTCCAGCTCACGCTATATGTTCTTGAAATGATTTTGGGAAAGCATTCCACAAGAGGAAAGGCGCCACCCACTCACTCACTTCACTTACTCACTCAATCACTCAATCACTCCGCACTCACTCATCATCCGCACTCACGCACTCACTCAATCACTCGCTCACTCACTGCATCATCCTTTTGATGATCTCGCTTTGTTTTTTGTTCTTATCTTCTCGTCAACATCCATTTCTTTCCTTTACTCCTTCCATTCAAACCTCTCATTGTATATCTCTGACCATTACCTCCAACTTTTCATTTCTATTTTTGACCAAATTTGCACTGTTATCTTTCTGTCTTTATTTGGTCTTGTTTCTCCTATCCGCCACTGGTCCTGCCCCCCCCCCCCCCACACCACACACACAGGCCTCTTAACCTCTCATACGTTTTGGCATTCCCCTTCTACCCTCCTTCGTAATTTCTCATTTTTCCTCTTTGCTTATTGATGGTTCATTTGTAATTGGTTTTACTGTATTGAGGACACAGTCATCCAAAAACAAAAACACCAGTAAGGATATTTATGATCACTACGATCATAAAAGAGTCATAAAATGTAGAGGTACACGGTTGCAAATAGACTTGCGATGTGGCTTATTCCTTCTACTTTTTTAATTCAAAAGCTAAAAATAGAGACTGTAATTTAAAATTAATTTTATAGGATAAATTACAATATAAAAGCCATGTTATGGTAGTATTAGAGGATTATCGACATTCATATATCGGCACGTATATAATGAAATATTCCAAAATAAGACGGACAATTCTCATTTTTGTGATTTTAAGAGTCATTGGAATATTTTTTTGCATTGCAAAGGAAATGCAATTTCCATGCTTAATTTTCGTAGCGGTAGGGTAGACGATTATCCAGCAAAGGCATATTCCGGACCACAGTCCGTGTTTGCAGACCAGATCTTTTCGAATCGTCTCATAGGGCAGCTATGTACTATTTCTATTTTCAATGGCTGAGTTTGCGTAATTGACACTCGACCTCACGTGCTAAACGCAAGCGGTAGTTTTTGACCACCACCCATGATCCAGGAGCAGGTCTCACTCATCTAACCTCAAAGGGCATCATTGAGTTTTTTATCCAGCGAAGATTGTGTTTTTTTTTTTTGACTGGATTTGCAATTCTAATCCTGATAACATTTACGGATAAATCGGCTATGCTATTTGGTCAGCAATCAATTAATGATAGCTCCGCTTGGAAACATCCACAAAACCCATGCTCCAGGAGCATGATGGTGGTCAAAATCTCACAGTTGCGCTAAAACACTAAGAATAATAAATTAAAATTTTGCCTCTACAGGAGGAACCCAGGACCATCCGATTACAAGGACGAGTGGCTGTAGCACTATAAGTTACAATATGCGCATCCACCAAGGAAACAGTAGTGGGTTGTACTTGACATCATTGACCTAAACTGACCTTGTGTGATCTGGGAACCATATATCATACGCAAAATCAAGGGGGTGTATTTTCTAAATACAGTGTGAAGAAGCTACTGAACTGTGCCAAGGGAGTTGAGAATGAGACGACGCACGCAATTCGAGACGCGGCATAGGGTCGTTCTTTTGGTAAAACTTAAATAAATACATTAAAGACAAGAGGGCTGCCCCGTTTTTTAAACCCGTTTTTTTTTTTTTTTTGGGTTATAACTGGACTTATGTTACCAATGTATTAGTTCGCACCTGAAGTGAATAAACGAATCCGCCTTCTTTATGTAATAGATGATGATTTTGCATTTTCTACTCGTCACGACAGAAAATGATGTCTTCAGGGACGATTTTACGAGTACAGGAAAGGTAAAAAAAAAGCAACTTTCCTACCCCCTTCTTGTTCGCTCCTGGGGTGGTTTGGTTTCTTTTGTATTTTGTTTTTTTTAAAACAAAATATATAAATCTATCAAAATGGCATTCATTTGTGTGTATGTTAGGAAATGAGCTGTTTGTTTTTTTACTATGCTTTCCGTTTTCTTTTCTATGAGATATTGCCTTTCAAACATCGCCAAAATAGGAGGAAAATTGGTGGCGAAACCCAACATCAAAATTATTTAAAAAATTGAACAAAATACTTAGCTAGCTTGATTATTCCGAATATCAGTATTTCTTGTTGCCAAACACGTGTAGAAATGAATTTTGGAAAATGATGTTTTTCTTGCAGTACCAATTTGTTTTTATATAAACATATAAAAATATACAAAATAATGTCCGTGAAAACCTTGTTCATTACGTTATACTTCACAAAGAGTTGTAAAGTTTCGGAAAAAACCTTCTACTAAGAATTGATTGTGCATATCTTTCAAGGTAAAAATAATGCGGCAGTTAGAAAGGTGTCTTCTTCAGCTCACAATGATACTAAAAAGTCAGTAATGTTGAACCTTTAAAAATGCGACCTTTTAGGAAGTATACATTACGTTATCCCACATTAAATATTGATCACGAGTGGCATAGACCACTCATTTTCCGACCACAAAATTTATTACTTTCAATCAGTAAAATCTTAGTCAAGAGAGATGTGTAAAAATGGTCAAAAAGTTTACTACGTTATTTGTGTAATGTTACGTTATTGTTTTTTACGTTTAATGAGTTTTAGTTAGCATCATCAACTACAATTTGGCCATTGAATGATTATGGTGTTAATTATAATTATTCTTTAGGAATTATTAGTAAAAGGTATCTTAATTTTTGTTTAGTATGAGATCTAATTTTCAGGCAAAGTCAATACTCAAGGATAACGTAATAAAATAATCAAATTTGTTTTTTAAACATTTCATTTCTTGAGTCCAATTAGCTACTCAAACTTTAACTTCGTAAATTCTCCAGCAACCTCTTAATAATGTCATCAGTTGGCATATTGGTGCTGTCAAAGTTTGATAACGTAATAAACCGTATCTTTTGTGTACAAAATGTTTGTGTTTCATGACTGTGCAGAAACGTAAGAAGTGTTGTTGGGCCATATTATTTGCCCGTAATATGTATTGAAAATTAAATGGGTTACAAACATAAAACATACATTTTTCGCACAATTTTTGGGGTGTCTTGCCTCCAAAATGCACCGTTTTCATGAAAATCGACCATATATGCCATGCGATTTAAGAGTGATTAGTGATGAAAATGAGTAGTGCCATGGATACACGTTACTAGTTGAATACTCTGGTCGATCCAACCCATATGTCCCCCCACGGGCGTGGAGGTATAGATCTGAGAATGAGGGGCAATAATAAAGCTTCACAACAATCATTGATTAAATGAGAGAAGCCATGATCACTGCCAGGCCAGTGTGGGATTTAAAGAGTGCAGGCCATCAATCATTTTTCATTTGGCCTTGTGCAGGGGCCTTTGAATGTCCAATGTACACCAAATAAATTTAGGTAGAACAATTTACACAGGATGTTACAAGAATCGTAGGCGATTACTTCTTTCACGGAGTATACGTAACCACACAAAAGTTAAATTTGGCACAGGAAATCCTATTGACTATCAATTGAAAGAAAGCATAAGACGCAAAGAGTTTATTATCAATACAAAGTTAAAAAAGCCCCTGTAACCCAGTTTTCAACGTCTCAACAAGTGACAGCCTGTCGCAAAAAAAGTGGTACAATCAGGAAAAAAATTGGTTCAATTTAATTCAAAATAAGTCATTCTTGCTTGGTATCATATAAGAACAAGAACAGGCTTTCCAATGATTTTTGTTTCATCTTATTTGCTTTTGTCGAACCAGATATAAGGCAATTTAGTGCGATACCCAAAAATTCAATTTGTTCCACTTTTATGCATGGCAGAGTGTTTCGCCATTTATGCCATGCTGTCTGAAGCGCACAAAAATTGCACGTGAACAAAAGAAACAAACACCTCTTAAATAACAAAGGAAGTATAGTTTTATCGACAACATATTAGTTCTAATAGTCACATAATCCATTTCAATGATATTATCTTTTCATAAATAAACACAATACAAATATTTCATTGCCCTCAGACATGGAGCTTTGAATTTAGTTAACAAATTGGTGTTTGTTAAAATCATAGCCAAAGGCTATGTAATTGCGACCAAAACACGCCTCTCCAAATCCAAGAATGGTTTAAAAATATTGCAACTATCTTTGGTGCATTTAGTACTTGTTTAAAGTCAATAAAAAGTTGAATTAGGAATCAAGTATCAATGTGTTGGTAACGTAGGACTTTTGCATGCTGATACGTCAAGAGCAACAAACCACTCCCCTGGTTGCTCATGGTTCTCTTCTAACAAACAAAAGTAATGTCGAATGTTATTCCTTTATCGTAAGCCAGAACTTACTGATCATAACGTCCACTGCACTGTTTTGTGTATCTTTTAGAGTTTCTTTTGAAGTTAATCCCTTTTAAAAAGAATTTTCATATCTGTCCAAATGTGACTACCTTATGTTTAAGCTAATTCTTTCACAGTTTTTTCACGCACATAAAGTGGCACAAACATCAATTTTTGTGTTCCGCAGTTAACGGGAGTTATCTCTCGATTGAAACATGCAAATCGGATGAAACAAAATGCTTAAACGCCTGGTCTTTTCTCTTTAATGTGATTACAACACTTACTTATGTTAGATATAATAGGCAAAAAGCCGGTTTCTATTGTACCATTTTTTTTGAGACAGGCTGTATAGGCCATGCACCCAAAACATAATAACGATGATTCGTGCTGTTCTCGTCAACTGAAACCTTTCTTTTGAACAGAGAAAATTCTGAGGTTCACCATCAGGGCTTGAAAAAACATAAATTGACGATTGGGAAGGCGACTGGAATATGTCGCACAGTGACGTAACCACGGGGGCATTGGGGCGCAAGCCCCCCCCCCCCAAACAAAGCCCTTGCTCCCCCCCCACCGCCAGCCCCACCCCCCCAGATACTGGACCTTTTGTAAAAAACAGTCTAGGGGAGGACCCAAATTTGCTGCCCCGCTCAATAAAGGCCTTGCACACTTTCAGCCAGCCCCCCCTCCCACATTTGCAAAGGTTGTGGTTTACGCCACGTGGTGAAGACCAACCAGGCTGTTTGACGCCCGAAAAAGCAAGTGAACCAAAATATGCCGCCAATAAAGTCCACATTGACGACTTTGATCGACAGGCGATCATTAGGAAAATTCACCAGTTTTGTCAACGGGGTGAATTCCCACCCTGATAAATTAATTAGCATGGTGCGGTAAAGACCTCAATTTTCACTGTTGGAACGACAACATTGTGGAAGGTTCCTCAAGACTATGGAGTTTAAGGTTTAAAAAAGCAAATGGAATGAAATTTCTGATTGCGAAAACCACAAAATTCTTGTTTCTCAACGACCAATATCTCCGAAATGAGAAACTTCGGAGAATAAAGTGCAATCCAAATTATTTATCTAGACGAAACATGGATAAATGCCCATCACACTCCGTCCAAATGTGGATTGACAAAGATGGGAAGGGCGGTATTGGGGGGGCCCCCCCTCTTGGAAAAGGCAGCGCTTAATCATGTCCGTGCCGGAGTGTGACGGATTCGTACCAAAGCTGATTAAACTTTGTTAAAAAAACAGTGGTGACTACACGATGAATGAACGGGAACAATTGAAGAATGGCTGGAGAACAAGGCTTTCCCGAACATCCCAGAAAATTTAACAATAATAATGGATAACGCCAGTTATCATAGCGTTAAAGCAGAAAAAATACCAAATATGAATAGTACGAAGGCAGATATGCAGAGTGGCTTCCCCCCCCCCCCAAATGTAAATTTTCGACTAATGCAAAGAAAAAGGGATCTTAAATATCATTCAAAAACATAAGCCAACTACAACAAGGTACAGAATAGATGATCTGGCCAAAGCATATGGCCATGAAATAGTTCGTCTCCCTCCTTATCACCCGGATCTTAACCCAATAGAACTCATTTGGTCACAAATAAAGCTTAATGTTGCAAACATAACAAGGACTTTAAACTAAAATCGGTTCAAAACTGTTCGAGGAAGCTCTACCACAAAGAGTCACCGAAATAGATTGGGAAAATGCATAAAAACATGTTATTGGGATAGAAGACTCCTACTGGGGCAAGGAGAATATTGTGATATTGACATAAATCAAATCCTACTCAAGCTGACGGAGGACAGTGACAGTGAATCGGAATCAGACGATGTTGACTGAATGTAAGTGATTTTTAACTCAAAATATACGATATACTATAGGCCTATTGCATCATGGTTTTATTCATGAAAAGTTTGCAAATGTACGACAAACATTACTTTTTTGTGCTCAGTCCTAATTTTTACTTGACGCGGAGTCAAATCCAATTGTGATCGGCTTATCATTATACTACCGATTACACCTGAAGTTCACCCTATTCCAATTGTCGCACCCAAAACTATAGAGAGACGGGCATATGAGGTTGGATCGACTATAGTGTGTGCTCTGACTAGAATAACTCCATGCAAATACTAGCATGACTAAAAACCCAAATTTAAACATTGAAATAATAAAATTAATAAGTATTTTCATGGATACATGTGAATGATCCATTAGGGTTAGTTATCATATCACTGTCAGTGACCGCTAATGTGTTATTTGATTGAAACAAAACTATAATTTTGGTGGCCCTGACCAACTTGTCTTAGAGCCCTCCAGTATAGATTTTTACCCACTATCAACATACACAAGATAAACAATTTATTAAAAATTAAAACATTTCTTTTTTTTACATTATCATGTTAAAGGTGCCAACGAGAGATATTTGAGGCACCCAAATAGTGTATAATAGTAATTTTAAATAGATGGGCCTTCAATAGATTTTCTAATGATTTGGCTACAGAATGTCTTAAAAGAGAGAAAAAAGAGATTCTGATTTGCTTATATTTCAATAT
>JAMKCH010000497.1:0-40793 GCA_023653785.1 Ophioderma brevispina | reverse complement strand
GCTGTATTAAGTTTTTCTACTGGCTGTATCAGTTCTTACAAGTCATGTGTCATGATCTTTACTGTGTGGTTCATGGTAAACCCATTATTGTCCCCCGCCGACGAGGTTCTGAACGGGACTATAAAATGATAGCGTCAGTTCCGTCTGTGATAAAAATGTTAACCCATGTTGTATATGATTTATCTGAGTCAGTATGCAACAATGATGTACTTTGTGGAAATACACAGGTTGATTAGTTTCTTGCCCACTGATTATATTTTGGGCTTAAAATCTGCTAATTAGTATCCATCTGCATAATTAAATTAAAATTGTCCTGCAAAGTTTTCTGGAATTTCCATAGGCGTATAAATTATGTACTTTGGTCGAAGGAAGCGGGCTGGAAGAGTTCTCGACTGATTAGATTTTGGGCGTATTTTGGGCAAATTGAGTCTGCAAATGAGCTATTAATATGCACAATCAGCGTAATTGCTATCTTTTTGACACTGTACATGGTACTCAAATTCCTGCGCTGCATGAAAGCTACCATGGGCCACATCTTTGTTTGCCATTTGTCCAGTATTGATATTGTGGCTTAGGCATGCAATGAGTCTAATGATCTATGTGTAATTGCTGTATCTCTGAAATGGTACGTGATAGGCAAAATTCCTTCGCTACATGCCATAGGGGAGTGTTTAGGTATTGTTTGGTGTGGGTATTGTTGGTGTTGGGGTGTGGCAGGGTGTTTGGTAGGGATGGGGTGTGGCAGGTTTTGGCGAGGGGGTGTTTTGTTACTATTGTGTTTGTGAGGGGGTGGGGTGTTGCATGGTGTTATTGAGGGGGTTGTTTGGGTGGTGTGTGAGGTGTTGGAAAGTGTTGGGGAGGGGTATGATGTTGGAGGAGGCGGTGGATGTGTTTGGGGATGGTGAGGGTGTTTGCGGGTATTGTTGGAGGGGAGCTTGTTAGCCGGTACCTTGGTGGGGTGTTGCGGGGGATGGGGTTGTTAAGTGTTAGGATGGTGTGTTGCAGAGTGGGTTGGGAAGGTGTGGGTGTTGGGGATTTTGTGGTGTTTGGGGAAGGGGACGGGTGTTGGCGGGGTGTTGGGAGTGGATGTTGTTGAGTGGGTTGAGGGAGGGGTGGGGTTTTTGGCATGGTGTTGGGAGGGTGGAAGTGTTTCGGTTTGTTGGTGAGGGTGGGGTGCATTTATCGCATGTTAGTGATCGCGACAATTCGGTGGGGACATATTTTATACATCCGCTCGTAAAATACGAGTTCGCATGAAGTAAACGGGCTTTTCCACACACTGACCCATGCACTACAACTGCGGCATACCAGACTACCATATACATTTTTGCACATGTAATGCCACAATGGACCCGGACACACACCACCACACACTACACTGGCACAAAAAGTATCTCGGCATACTTTTTCGATCAGTGATTGTGGCCATTCAGACCCTTTTTGGAAAGTTTTTCAAATAATACATTTTGTTTGCCTAGTCTGCGCTTTCATTTAAAACCTCCTTTAAAAAGCGTGAAAAATGGCTTAGATAGGAGCGCCCGAAAGACCCAAACCCCCCAACCAAAAGTTTGTATTTTTTTGGATTTTCAATGGTCACTGTGTTGTACCACGCAATAATACGTGTGTAATTGATGGCTACACAAAGAAGTTTTCCAACTGATGACAGAAAGCCTACGTGCAATAAGGGGATTGTGGTACATGTTCGTGTCCCAGTACACTGCAATGCCCATTGAAAAATCCAAAAACTGAAAAACTTTTGGTTTGGGGGTGTTACGTCTTTCAGGCTTTCTATCGCAGCCATTTTTCTATCGCAGCCATTTCTGCATGCTTTTTAAAACGCATGGAGGTGTTGAATGAAAGAGGCAAGACCTAGGCAACAAATGTAGGATTCGGAAAACTTTCAAAATGGTCTGACTTTGGCACAATACTTGATCGAAAAATTATGTTACACACTCACACATTGTGGATGCAAAAGATAGAACTAGTATGTGTAGGTTTCAAATGAGGAGGTGTGTGGTGGTATACTCCCCAAACGGGCTTGTTATGATTTTATGGGGTGGTGGTACCACGACCCTAAACCTCGCAAGTCGAGAATAGATGTTCAGTTTGCATTTTATGTTCCTTTGCCACAATTTGAAACCTTTGGCCGCTTCATTTAGTGTTGACTCTGAATAGCCAGTGCTGAAATGTGCATGCAACTGAGAATACTAAAGGGTCATTTAGCTTGGCATTTTCCTGGAAAAACAGGATCCATTTACCACAAGTTTGTAAAAACTCCAAAGCTGGACTGTCTATTTGGTTTATACTTAAACCAGTCTAAAATTAATAAGAAAAAACATGGTTGAATAGAGTAAGAATATAGTAAGCATGCAGGTCTCAATATAAAAAATGGAGAAATCAACCAAAAATGCATGTTTACAAAACAGAATAGTGGATCAAAAAAATGGACAACTTATGTCTTTAGATTGAGTTCACTCCGTACTGAAAGCTGTAACTGTCAAAGGGTAATAGTTCAGTGTATGTCATACGCAGCATGGATTGTCAAATGTTTACTTTTTGTATATAACCCCCAGGCCAGCGCAGCAAGGAAAACAGAACTAATTTACACCCACCAAGACGGACAGCAACAGAGAAACAAGGATACCCTCCAATCAGATTAATCAAAATCAGGTTACAAGGATTCCAGAAAGGTCTCAAGGGTCAAAACAAAGGCAGCAGCGCAGGACTTCCGGCAGGAGGGGGACAGGGTCAAGGAAGCCAGCAGGGACAAGGGAAAGCCAGCAGGGGCACCACAGTAAGTGCTAAATCAATGATTCAGCGCATGTATTTGAGGTAACTGTGAACATGGAAAAAAAATTGCTCGTAGGTTAAGAAAAAAAAAAAAGTTTGTCTCAGGAAAAAAGACCGCAATGCATTTGTAATATAAATGGATTGATGCAGCCCAATATTTATTGTTCAAGCTCTAGGAGTTGCAAAAAATTTATTTTAAAAAACTCCATGCGAGAGACCATAAAGATTGGGCGGCAAATAATCCCAAATTTGTCATTATCATGCGTTAGGATCCGATTTCGTATTGGACCACTCAAAGCATATAAAAATTGGGCTTTGACGGGCAAATAAACTTTGCAATCGAGTGCTGTCATTACGGCATTTTGCTGGTCAGCCAACGGGAGATTTATTTATTTTCTAGATGGACCCCCCAAAATTTACTTGGAAAAAATATTCGATATAAATACTCTTCGAGTGGCCAATTAAAGCAAAACACAATGAGGGGAAAGCAACCCCTTACATAGGCCCTATGATGCATTTAACTGCAGTTTTGACTTGTTTTTAAAATATAATTACAGGGATGGTAAATTTCAATTCGTTTGAGTACAGGGACTTCTCCATCTTGCCCAAAATGTTTGCTTGTCCACTTCCCCCCAAATATTATGATGTTGTGATGCCATGTCCAAAGATATTAAAATGCAGGCGCATATGTTACTGTACCTGATAGAATTGCCTGTGTGTGGAAGGAAATCCTAATAGCAGGCGGTAAGCCTTCAAGCCGTTTGACATGTTTGGTCCACTCCCCGAATATTATGATGTGGTGCCGCAACTGTCCACAGATTATTAAATGATGAGCGATGTTCCTGTTGTACCTGATAGAAAAGTGCTTGTGTGTGAAAAATCTCAATAAACAGGCTGCGCGCCGTCAAGCCATTCTGACGGTTGTTGTCCACTCCCCCAAAAGTTTGTTGGTTTTGCGCCAGTGTTCACAGATATAAAAGCATGAGCATATGTTCCTGTACCTGATAGAATTGAATGTGTGTGGAAATCCTCAATAACAGGCTGTAAGCCTTCAAAGCCGTGTGGACACGGTTTGTCCCACTCCCCCAAATATTATGATGTGGTGCCGCACTGTCCACAGATATCACAATGCATTGCGCCAATATGTTCATGTTACCTGAAGATAGGAAAGTGCCTGTGTGTGGAACTCCTCACTAACAGGCTTCAAGACGTTCTTACGGTGTCATGGAATCCTTGTCTTATTTGTCTTATATGCATTAACCTCCACGCTCAAACATTTTCCATATCGTCAGCTCACAAGTCAGCAGGTTTTGCACTGACAGTCAAATAGGATTCCTTTCGCATTGTGAGGGACCATTTGTGTAATTCTTGGATGATGGTATGGATACTCTTTAGAATTTTCTACATCATGTAATTGATGGGGTAGGATGTGTTCCCTCAGGACACCCATGCTTGTTTTTGTTGTTAACTGTGAGTGTTGTTTTTTAAATACATACTACGTGCATGGTAAATTTTTAATTCGTTTGCAGTACGGGGACTTTCCATCTTGCCTCCAAAATGTTTGCTTGTCCACTCCCCCCAAATATTATGTTGCGTGGTGTGGGCACTGTTCACAGATATTAAATGCATGCAAATATGTGCCTGTACCTGTTGCCTTGTTGTGTGGGAAGGAAATCCTCCTATAACAGTCTGCGAGGCCTTCAAGCTGTTATGACGGTTGTCATGGTAAACCTTGTCTTCGGAATTTATCTCACGATTCACATTGCATTCCTCCCTATCGTCAGCTCACAATTCATCAGGTCTTTGCCGCACTAACAGTCACAATAGGATCTCCTTTCGCATTGTGAAGGACTTTTTGTGTAATTCTTGGATGGTGATAATAAATCCCTTCTTTAGACATTTTATACACTTATGCTTATTGCTGGTAGATGTGTTCCCCTCTGGTACACCCATGCTGTTTAAAAAAACCCAGTGGGGCATGCTTTCCCCTCAGAGATTGCCAAAAGGAACTGCTGCCAATTGTCAGTGAGATGTGTTTGCTTTTGGAGGTACTGTAAAAGTGATATTTGTCGCTGGCGGTAATTTTTTCCGCGTTTCATCAGCGATTGGTTAAAACATTTTGCTTGTTTTTAAAAATTCGCTCGTCACTCTCCTACATAGACCTACACACCAAATAAACATTTTCGCGGTTTTTAATTTCGCGCTAGCTCAGAAGCGCGCGAAAGCGCGAAAATTATGTAGCGCGAAAAATTTCCACTCTTACAGTATCAATGTGGACATATTTACCCCCCCCCATCCTATCGGCAACTCATTTTTCCCAAAGACTTCCGGGTTCTTTTCCTGAACGTCGAGTGTATGTTGAACCTTCCGAATTTGGAGGTGTCAAGGTCAATTTTGGTGAACCCTGAGTACTTGCTGGTGAAAAAGTGATTGTGCAAAGCCGGTGGGCAGCTTCACCCCAGGAGATGGCCGAAAATTCGACTGCTGCCAATTGCTAGTGGGACATGTTTTCCCCTCAGGGACCCATTGCTACTAACTACTGGTGAGACTTCAACGCTATTCCGCAAATTTTTTTTCCGCTGGAGGGGGGGGGAACGTCCCCACCAGCAGTTTCATTTACCATTCTGCTAATTGCCGGATGGGACATCCAGAGCTTAAATGTTTGGAATATATTGCCGGTGGGATGCTTTCCCGGTGGACCTGTGTCGTGTTGGGGTTAATCAAAACAACAATATTGCCACAATTTGAAGAATTTTGAGAGAGCCAGTAACTCGTAATATCGCAGTGTATGTGTTTCAAGCTCTCTCTTGCCTATATTAAAATAACAATGTTTTAATATGACTGCACATCAGCACCTGTATCCTGCAGGCTTTAATGTTCGGTATGAAGAATCAATGATACCATGCATCATTAAGCACATTATCTGGAGGTGGGTTTTTTTTTTAAAATACCCTGCATTCCTCTCTGTACTCTGCAAATAACATTCCAACAAGTCCCATGTAAACCATGGCAAATATCCCCCAAAAGCCTTGCTCTTCATCCTAGCCATCACTTCACACACCACACATCGCTCTCATCATCGCTCTCTCTGTCCCTTCGCAAGACTCCTCATCTCGTTTCGGTGCAGACACCAAGTCTCGCTCCCATCAGCATCACTGAATCTCACACAACTCTTATACACCCATCCTTTCATCTTTAAAGGATATCTTTTCGGTTCATCCTTCATTAAGCTGCACGGAATTACCTAGCACAAATCTTTCTTTAAAGCTCAAGGATTACAATTTTTGTACAGCTTATTATTCCATAAAAGAGTCTTTACTCTAGTCTAACTCATGAATATCTTACACCAAGGACACACTAATCTTTGCCTTGTAACACTCCCCACATTCCCTCACCTCACCCCACAAAAATCTCTTGCCAAACTTGTGTCGCTCTTTATCGTTGTGCATCTCCCCGTGGATCGATTTCCCGCATTTCTCACGCCACACTGAGTTTGCTTTACCCTCTTCCCACACAATGCCCCTGGGTTTACCTTATTCCACCTACCACCTCCCTTTCCCCCGCTCACCAACCTTTTGTCTTTTCCCACGGTTTTACCTTCAGCCCTTATTCTCAAAAAGCCACCTTCCATTTCAAAAACTTCAACCTCAATCCCTCCCTTGTCTCACAGCACCATAAAACCAAGTCATCGGCATACAACTCCCTCATCAAACCTTTCTTTTGCACTCTCTGTGACTACATCAATCACATTGCAAAAATCAGTGGCAAAGTACAAAACCTGATGACCACCCACCTTCACACCTCAAACTCCTCATACAAATTTGCTCCTTCATACAAACACACCCACGCTCTAACCAAAAAGCTTCTTATATCCCTCTCTTCCTCATCCCCCACTCCACTCCATCACTTTCCTCGGTACTCAAATCGGTATCAAATGCCTTCTTCAAATCTACAAAACACTTCTTCCCTTTAGCTCAATATTCTTGCAACCTCCTCAAAATTAACACTGCATCTATCGTTCCCTTCCCTGTCATAAACCCAAATTGCATCTCATCCGCTTCCCCTATCTCCGAATCCTATTCTCTAACCCCTCCACAATTGGCATTGCTCTCCAACCACTCACACCCCTCTGCAGTTTGAGTAGAATTGAATAATCTTTCACTTCCAGTTGCTACATTATGATTTAAATGTATTTATTTTATTTCAGAGAAACTGATGAAGGAAAGGCCAACCAAGAAAATAGTCATGTACAAAATGACAACTTCTCTCAAATTTATAATCTACTTATTGCTAAGTGTTTGTTTTCCTTTTTTGTTCAATTGTTTTTATATGTACTTTGCAAACCTTTGAAATTTTTAGAACATTGGAGCATGTGCATATTTGCTGAGTCCGTATATATCTTATTTTTTTTCAGTGTAAAAATATAGAACCTCCCATAACATTGTTTTTTAGCGCAAAGCACTTAACAATAAAATGTTGCAACCATTAGAATCAACTGAAATCTTTGAAATGTTCTTTTTTGAAGCACGGCTGACACCATAAAATAAAAGAATTGGGGAAATATATTATCACAAATGTACCTTATAAAGGTGTGTGTTGCGATTAACTATGTGTTCTCTACTCAATATGAACGCCTGGCACTTGCACATATTAAGCCCCATCAAGTACCTGTGGGAAACAACCCTGCGGTTTTTGATGGTAGCGAAAATGCCTATTGCAAAGCCCTATCATTACTGGGCTAAATATTGATTGGTTTGAACCACTAAAACGGTGGTGGGTTTTTTATATCTTGGAAATGAAATGGATTTGAGGCTCAATTTCAGGAAGCTGTGAGAAAAAAAATACGGTCTTTCATTGATATCAAAAATGATGCTACTTCCGAGGTGAATTGGTTGGGGTCCCCACAAAAGACGATTGGAACATGCACCTTTCAAGATATTTTTTTTAAATTTTATTGAAATCTGTAAGCCAAATCATCTTAAATCTAATAGTCATATTCTCTCTCTAAAGATCAAGACCTGGCCCTCAACAGGTTAATAGATGAAGGCGGACAAGAACCAAAGACGTTAAAGTAGAAGGTGCGGCTCCAGAGAGGGAAAACCAAGCCCAACTGTCCTCAGAAGTGAGGGGTATGGGTGGTGAATGAGGGTCAAGAAAGGGATGGTGGGGGTAGAAATTGCCAAGATGAACAGAGGGAGAGAGACAGAAAAACAACAACAAGAACAGCTAGATTAGAAGAACAACAACTAAGTCGAAAACAAGGGAGAAGAAGAGGAAGGGCATGCAGATTGCCGACCCGAGAAATCATCTTGAAGATGAGGAGGTGGACGATGAGGGAGATTGAACAGGATGTAGGCGCACAAGTACACGCCCCTGGTAAGTCAGGTGAGCGGAATGCTTTTAGTTTTCTTCGGGTTCTGTGGGACTTGCCAGCTATGCTGGATGGACCACAACATTCTATACTTCATCTAGCTTGAACTAAGGAGTGACATCATAGCTTTCACACATCTTAAACATGCGAATCGCTGTAAGCCACAGCAAAGTCGGCGTGCACAATAACTGCGCGAAAGCTATGATATCACTCCTTAGTTCAGGCCGGATGAAGTGTAGCGTGGGTGTTAGTGTGTCCATGTTAGTAAATCAGTGTATCACCACTTCAAAAGGTCGTCAGCAGTGCATCTTGGTCATTTGTCCAAATCTCATTAAACTTTGTAAAAGACTGTTAGTATGTCCAAATTGCATCAAACTTGGTACGGGGCTGTTATTATTTATTATGCCCAACCATGAACCCTAATGAAGGTCATTGCAAAATATGCATATTAAGTAGCTCATTTGCATGTTTTCTATATTTCTTCTCTAAAAGTTTGTTGGCAGCCTGACTTGGTCATTGTCTGTCCGAGTCCCCCTACCCGCAACTGCTTATGCAGTCTTTGTAGATGTGCCACAACAATTTAAAGGGAAATCAGCAATGAAAAATATTGGATTCCTGGAAATTTACGTTTTTCCAGGCTTGACTAAAATTATGAGAGCCAACATGTTAACCTCAACTCAATCAGTAACATTTCTACTTTGGAGGTCACTTATTGAATTGAACTGAATTACAGTTATGACTGAGACTAACAGCTGAGAAGAAATGATGGCATAATTACATAATACCCTTCACACCTAGGCTATATCATTTGCTTTATTTCATTAGCAGAATAAAGCACACAATATGAAGTAGGTGTGGAGAGTATAATGTAATTATGCCCAAACTGCATAGTTCCTCTGGGTAAACAAGGATGACTTAGTTTATAGTTGATGTCATATGCAAGGGGAGCTTTGGTAATAGTTGGGTGTTGTCTGTGTGTGTTGTGGCAAAATGTTGACCCAAAACTGTTAACTAAACATAATTCGGCATGGTGTATCCACATATATTGATCAATTTCTCATGACACTGGATACAATGGTCCTTAGGTTATGGTCCCACGTGGGTGGTGACATCATTTTGACCTTTGTCCCCCATTCACAACAGCGATGACAGGACGCACTGTGTTAGTGAAATGCTGTTTTCTTTCCAGAAAGACTAAATGTGTTGTTATAACGTACGCCAGATGAGTTTATACATCTATTAGCCAAAGTCCTTGAATTGCACCAGCCCTTTGTTGAGAGTTCATAATAGACAAAAGGCTGCATACAGGGGTATACTGATTAAAGCAAGAACTGCAACATTTTTCAAATATGAAATTCTTCAATTTGATCTCAAATGTAGTCTAGGCCATTGAGTCTAGGCCATTGGAAACAGATATATTTTACACATAAAAAAAACTTACCCGCCAAAACCGATAGGGACATTGATATGAGGAGTAAAGGGGACTTCCAGGTAATTTGGAGGCAAACTTTTAAATGTTTTCCCATAACTTTAATCAACAAATGTGTATATTACATGAATATTTTGACTCGTACTCATGATATTAAAACCAACAAAGGTTATCGACCGATCAACAGTGTGCATAGCATGTGAAACATTACGGCGGCGTGATGTTATTGTGTTAAACGCCATTTTCGCCGTCTGCTGAATTTAACTTCGCCGCCGACGTTAAATTATAAAATCGTTCTGTTTACCCATAAGGAAGCTGATTAATCATTTCGGGTGAGGGCTTTTGTATATAAAAGCCTTACAACCATGCAAAAATATAGATTTTGAAAAATCTTGAGAGTGCACTTTTTTCAAATGTGCCAGTGTCTCTTTAAGATGGGATAGGTTGTATAACTTTTGACTGAAATGGCAACAGATAGATACAGGCACAGTCAAGGATTTGATGCAGCAAAAACAGGAATTCAATAAGTAGTAACAATAGACCTTTTCAAATAAACACCGGAAACGTTCAGAGCAAAATACAATGTACGCGAGTGTCCTGATAGGCTTGCGTGCTTCACAAGCACTTGCTAGTGACGTGCATTACGCAAAGGCGAAATATGCGCCCAACAGTTGCGTGTGATTACTCGTTATGATGCTTTTGGGGGTCATCAAGTTTGGTAAACTTTGTTTTGAAAAGGTCTATTGGTCGTCAATAGTGTGAGCTGGCTGTTTATTAAAGATTTTTGTTACCATTTTCTTTCAATACATGTGAAGTGGCTTATGGTGACGAAATCAGAGATGAAGAGGAGCCGCCTGAAGGAGATGATAGAATAAATGAGGTAATTCATCCTAGAAATTTTATGGTTAAAGAATAGTTACGGTACTACTGTGCGCAAGTCCAAGCAAGGCTCCTGCTTTGTGATGCATGAAGATCACCATCATGCACTAATGGCAGGTTACTGTGACGATACTTGATGTGTCCATTTACAATACCTTTAGAGGGACACGGATACATTTCCTTAAAAAAGCTGAAATGTATAGCTTGGGACTAGAAGTGAACACAAACAGTTTTACAGGAATATAATGAAAGCAACCTAGGAGGATCCCAGTTTCAATTCAACGTCAGTTGACCATTTCCAGACTTTTCAGTGAAAAGATCTTCCCTAGTTGTAATAGTTACGCACCACTATTAAATTGAGAATCTTAATTAAGGCAATGATAACATAAGTAAGAAGGACATGGAATAATCTGAAGGGCTTACAGGGAAATTTACATGACTCTGGTGTTTATTTTCTAGCATTTCATTTGTGCAACCTAAGCCATTAAAATAAAACCACTATTACAAAATTACTTGATTTCCACACAAAGAAACTGTTTTAGGCTTATTCATTTAAGGCAAGGGTTAACACATGTAAAAGTTTTTTTTTTTTTTTTTTTTGTCCTGATAGGCTTGCGTGCTTCACAAGCACTTGCTAGTGACGTGCATTACGCAAAGGCGAAATATGCGCCCAACAGTTGCGTGTGATTACTCGTTATGATGCTTTTGGGGGTCATCAAGTTTGGTAAACTTTGTTTTGAAAAGGTCTATTGGTCGTCAATAGTGTGAGCTGGCTGTTTATTAAAGATTTTTGTTACCATTTTCTTTCAATACATGTGAAGTGGCTTATGGTGACGAAATCAGAGATGAAGAGGAGCCGCCTGAAGGAGATGATAGAATAAATGAGGTAATTCATCCTAGAAATTTTATGGTTAAAGAATAGTTACGGTACTACTGTGCGCAAGTCCAAGCAAGGCTCCTGCTTTGTGATGCATGAAGATCGCCATCATGCACTAATGGCAGGTTACTGTGACGATACTTGATGTGTCCATTTACAATACCTTTAGAGGGACGCGGATACATTTCCTTAAAAAAGCTGAAATGTATAGCTTGGGACTAGAAGTGAACACAAACAGTTTTACAGGAATGTAATGAAAGCAACCTAGGAGGATCCCAGTTTCAATTCAACGTCAGTTGACCATTTCCAGACTTTTCAGTGAAAAGATCTTCCCTAGTTGTAATAGTTACGCACCACTATTAACACCTCTTATGTACACAAAGGCAGCATTTTATAATACCTGCCACATGTTTTGATCGAGATCTCGATCACTTGAGCACAGTAAGTGTTAAATTGAGAATCTTAATTAAGGCAATGATAACATAAGTAAGAAGGACATGGAATAATCTGAAGGGCTTACAGGGAAATTTACATGACTCTGGTGTTTATTTTCTAGCATTTCATTTGTGCAACCTAAGCCATTAAAATAAAACCACTATTACAAAATTACTTGATTTCCACACAAAGAAACTGTTTTAGGCTTATTCATTTAAGGCAAGGGTTAACACATGTAAAAGCAATACAAACATGCAAAAACATCAGTTTTGACCACAATTTAGGGGGCTCTATATGTAAAACAACAACAATCAGGCAACGCCGTTTATGTTTTGCTGGACACTGCATCCGCACCACCGACCAACCCATCTCCCATTTGATTTTCTGGGCTCCTCTGGGTGGGAAATCAAGCAGAGGCAGAAAAGAAGTCCCCTTCAGTACACTGACACCATCAAGAGCGATCTCAATCTGGATCTACAAGAGATCCAGTATATCATGCATGACAGGGATATCTGGTTCAAACATGTAGCCAGTGCTTCTCCCATTCCGTCCACGGACGACCGATGATGATGATGATATGTAAAAGGTGCCAGAGTATAGGTGAAATGCAGATGCAGTAGGAGGGGAGGGGACACTGACTGAAAATGGATGGCTTGGATGTGCAGCCAGATGCCTCTCTCTCCCTTTTTGGTTTTGCTAATACCCAATAATATCCCTTTGAAAGTATTTTGTATAAGCTCTCTCCATTTAGCCATGCTTTTCCTTTTGATATTTTGTTTGAAAATAGCCCAATTTTGTAAACGGGCACTATTATGACCTCCGAATTGTCCATGTCTGACTGAATGACCCCCATTTTTGCAGGTGCATCTCACTGAACCCCCCCCCCCCTTTTTGGTTTTTTTTTTTTTTTTTTTTCCCTATTTGGGGGCATCAAACCTCTCACCAAAAGACCCTAGTTTGAATTATTTGTTACACAATTCGCTGATGTAGTGCACGTTAGTATCCATTGGTTACTGGCTCACGCCTTGGCTCATGCACCTGCTCCGAATTATGATTTGCCATAGGATTTGTATTGTGATCAATGTGATCAGTGGCTCGAACCAAAGTTAGCATGAGCCAGTTGACCTGGCAATGGTCTTATTCTAACATGCTCTACATCAGCGAATCCTGTCACTTTAAAAGTTCAGTAAACTCTTCCCCGGAGAAATTCAAACACCCACGATCGAAGCAGATGGTTTGGAGACATCGCCATGATTATTATTAACGTTACAACATTATTGCCTGTATTTCCCCTGTATTGTCTATTATGTTATCTACTTAATATGAGAGTCTGGCACTTGTATACACTGGCCACCAAGTATAGTGGGAAACACCCCTGTGGTTTGATGCTGGACGCGATATTGCATAGTGCAACGCCCTATTCAATACTGTGCTAATATTGATGGTTAACCCCTAAAACAACAATTTTTGTCAGTATCTTGGGAGTGGAATGGATTTGAAAGCTGAAATTTCAGAAAGACAATGAGAAAAATATGGCCTTTCATCTGATATCCAAATTGATACTCTTACGGGTAAATGGGGTGCTCCAAAACAATAGGAACAAGCACCTTTATGCTTAATGTAGTGATTAATACATGTATGCTAGATATGGAGGTCAGGAGCTCCACGGTTGTGCTGTGAATCACATGTAGAAAATGGCACATAAGTTTGAACTTTGCTCAAATGATATCGTTCTTTCCTTGTTTTGATTGGATTTCAGGAGCAAGGTGATAGACACATTCCAATCATGAACCAAAATAATAACATTGAAGGAGAAAATGGTAAGTAGAGCAAGCTTAGTTCTAAAAAAAAATCGATAAGTTTTAAAAAAAATTGTAAAGGTCGTAGTTGGTCTTGGGTCATTCCCGTAGTGCTTTCTGTATGTCTACAGACTTTGTACTTTTTAATTTGAACAAAACCAGAATATGTTGAGATTTGTATATGAAACAGCAAATTGAAAAGAATAAGATCATATCAACTTTGGAATTATTATTTTTATCCCTATTGGACTGTGAATTATAGAGAACTGGCATTTATGTTGTCCAACCTCAACCAATGTGATTAACTTGGGTTTTCCCAGCAGCAGTGCAGCGGCACAGCACTGCAGCAGCACTGCATCAGCACTGCATCAGTATTGCATCAGCAGTGCAGAAGCATTGCAGTATAAGTAGCACAGTACTGCAGTAGCACTGCATCAGTACTGCAGAAGCAATGCAGCAGTAATGTAGCAGCAATGTAGCATCAGTGCAGCAGCATTGCAGTAGCAGTATATCAGCACTGCAGCAGCAATGCATTGTTGAAGTTAAGGTGTGTATTCATTTGAGTTTGTGTAAATAAATATTTGTGAGGAAACTAGATAAAAGCTGGTTTATAATACTCACACACACACATGTTAGATCTATTTTCCATTGCACTACATGTAATAATATTGCACGGCATGAAGCTGTTTATCAGCTGTGACTGAACTGGAGGCTTGCAGTTGTGGAGAATGCTGAAATGGCTTAAGAGAGCACATGTGAGTCCAGTGGAAGAGCACAGGACGCAGATATTGCACAAATTCATATTGTGAGTTTTAGCCCTGTCGTGGCCACTGTTGTGTCCTTTAAGCAGACATTACTCGCTTGTCTCACTTCACCCAGATGTAAATGGGAGCGGGGGAGCTGTTAGGGGTTGTCATACTTTACCACCTTATATTGGCTGCCAAATTATGTGAAAATTGATTGATCCTGTTTGACAGTGCTGGACTACATTGTAAAGGGCCTATGTACATGCCGCATTTTTAGGCGGGCACATGTGCTGGTTGGTTGAATCAAACAAGCAGCTATAATCTGAAGATAAGTTTGGGGGGGTGGGGGGGGGGGGATTGAGTCCCGGGCTTTGTGGGCAACATGTTTCTAGACTGGCAAGGCACTTCAATTTGTGTGCCTTGCTATGCTTTGTCCATCTGCGAGAGTATTAAGGGTACTATCATATTTAAATATTGATAGGTTTGAGCACTCAACCAGCAGCTGCCTAGATGAAACAAAATGATTTGATTTTCAGTGGCAGCCACTTAAATGTAATGTACTTTGATTTATAGCAATAAACCTATGGCTTGCACCATTTAACTTTTACTTTAGAGACTGAGACTAACAACAAAATGTACTACTGTTATGCAAATTGCAAACAACAAACAAACAAAAACACAAATAGACAGCAACAAAATTGTGATGGTGTGTTGTATAGTCGCTTAAAACAAGAATGCCTGATTTTGTGATAATGGGATAAATACTGAAAAATGCAAAAGTCATTGACCTGTTGTGTATTGAGTCAAAAAAGGTGATATGGTGAACATGAAAATTTGCTGTGAAAACATTAATTGCAGGTGTATTTTTGATTTAATATCTTCAGAAGGGAACGGTGATGAAATGAAAGTGAACTTGGAAATGTTTTCTGTAATACCCTACCAAATTATCCTATTGGTGTAGGGCAATTATCCATTTGCTTATAATTTCCCTCAACTTAGGGGAAAGTTGTTTGTGGGATTTGACACCATTTTTTCAAGGGAAGTTAAACTTGCAGTTAAATTATTGATACTGCTCTCCCCATCATGCCCTTCAAAAGGTTTTATGAGAAAGGTAATATGGCAAGATGATTAATACTGTGCAAACTAATTGTCTTAAATTGTTAAGTTTCAAAAAACTGAGTGACTTTAAACAAATCCTGTTAGAGAGTAGGAGTGAACTAATATTACCATATTCTTAAACTTATAAAATGTGATCGTAAAATTTGAAAGGATTAACCTCCTCTCATCCTAATTAAAAAAGATAAAATTATTCAATTAAACTTTTGTTGTAACTGTTGTACATTGGTTTTTGAATTAAAATTTTTTTAACTTTGAGAAAGAACAAATATAGTTAAAAAAAGAACCCCTGGAAATCGTTGCTATTCCATTTGGAATTTTATACTCCACCTGTAGAAGATTTAATCAGTTTCCAAGAGTTTGTTTATGAATAACATTTGTAACAAAGAAGGTTTGTAAGTACACTAGCTGCCAATGTGATCATCTGTTGCTCTGCCATTGTATTAGGTTAAACGTTATTTTTCCTTTGATTCCGTGGCTCTTGAATGGTTCTTCAGGTGACTAGAGCCATTTCAAGAACCACTGGCCAAATATTGGACATAGTAGTGTGTTTTTTATGGGAACCAAAAGGGCAGTTATTGCACTTACAACCTTCTTGGCCACTCGTGTGACGAATGTAGTCCATACTCTCTTGTGGAAGACTTCGACAAAGATGGTGCTGATTGTAAATGGGAATAGCCACAAAATGATTGCTGATATGTTGCGACCAAATGAGGGCTCTTAAACCTATTGAACTTCTGCAACATACTGAAATGGTTCAAGGAAAAGTTTTGTTCAACCCTGACTTGCAGAGTTAGAACATAACCAACAACAGATCCATGGTTTGGATGGTCTTCACCAAATGGGTTTGGATTCTTCATTGCAAACAAATTGTCTGGCAATATCCTGCGTAAAACTGCTTTTGCCAATGGCCAGAAACGTGTGGGATCAGCACTGATATTTTGTGGGGCACCAGCTATAGCTGGAACAGACACTTAGCAATGCATTGTCATGCAATGAGTCTGCATTTTTTGCAAAGGTTGCTTTAGATAATCTTGATGGGACATGTAAATTGTACATCAGTTTGTGGTCAGGGGTCATTTAAAACTTGTCATTTGGGGTCATTGAAATAAAGACAAAATGGTGCTGCTTTTACAAAAATAAATTCCTTTTTGTAAATTGCTCAGAATATTTCTTGACATGTGGATCATATATAGGATGTCCAGCAGTTGTGGTCAAAGGTCATTCAGGGGTCATTTGGGTCACTGTTGAAATATACACAAAATTATGCTGCTCTTACAGAAATGCATTTCCACAAAGGTTGCACAATAGTTCTACATGCGAGTCATGTAGGATGTCTAGTAATTTGGAGTCAAAGGTCATATCAGGGTCATTATTGAAATGAAAATATTCACATACTACTGCTTTTGCAGAAATAATGTATTTTCGCAACAGCAACTCTGAATAATCTTTGACTTGTAGCTTATGTAGGATATGTACCAGTTTGTGGTTAAAGCTTGTCTTGGGGTCACTTGGTCATTGCTGGATAATGGAGTCCACTATAATAATTTTAATACAGTGATCACAAAACTGACAACTGCTAAGTTTATTTTGTTGTTAGTAAGGGAAAGGTTTTGTAGGGCAATTTTGTGTATGTATAAGGCAAAAATAAGCTGTGTAGCCCTGAAGTGGGGAAAAATTGGGAGGCTCGGATGTGATTTTATTTATGTCTTGAATTGGATATGAAATGTGAATAAAGTAGTATTAAAATATCAACATTTGGGGTTGATTGCATAAGGCATGCAATTAAGTATATTTTAGGCCTAAGGTATTGATTGCTGTGTTTATCTGTTTTCAGGTCAAATCTCATCGCTCCGGGCGCCCGATGCAGACTCTTATTGTAATTTGCATTTCTGTTTGCTTATTTATTTGTTTGAACTAAACATTCCCTTAATTATTCAAGAATAACACACTGCTTTTGTATTTGGTTTCTATTCTGTAAAATAGTCTGCAAAATTGATAGTCATAATGAAATCAAATTATGAATTTGATAATTAAAAAAAAAAAAATTATGTAAATCAGGACATCCATTTGGGGTTGTACAATTTAGTTGTGAGATTTGTTGACCACAAAAATTTATTCAAGTGCATGCTTATTTTTAGGCTTTCATATGAAGGGTAATTTCTATTTTATCACAGAAAAGAGTATGTGATATTGCAAATTGTTATTTTTGGAGCACCTTGCTAATATGTACTCATTTTCTTAAAACCAGTGGTCAGTATTTGGAAAATACTTTACTGAATCTTAAAAGAAATGTCTAGCATAAAAAGTATTAGTAACCCAAAAGTAAATATATTCTTAGCAAATCTGTGAAAAAATTTTAAAGAAGCCGATTTCAACTGATTTTGGTAGGTAAAGGTGTCAACATTTACCAAAAAAAAGTGAGTTATCGTAGGGGTGGGGAAATTGGTTTTTCGAGAGTAAAAGGTCAATAACAGGGGTCAAATTTTGAAATTGATCCGATCATGTTGAAAGTATACCACGTTAATAGGTTAATCATAAGGATTCCAAAAAGGTATAGTTTGTACTATCTGTGGCCGAAAGTTCAGCAAAAATCAATAAAAACGAACATTTTCAGTTGTACAGGGGTCAAATTTTAAAATTACTCCGATTTGGATAAAAAATGGTGCAAATTATAGATGGAGCTCATAGGATAAAAATAAGGAATAGTTTTGACTGTCTTAAATGCTTAGTTCCCAATGTAGGGGGCACCAAAGGTCAACGTCCATTGCATTCAATGGGGCATGACCTTGTTTCCCCCTACTTCAGTAAGTAAGCCTTTAAGACACTCAAAACTATTCCTTATTTTTATCCTATGAGCTCCATCTATAATTTGCACCATTTTTTGTCCAAAATCGGAGTAATTTTTAAATTTGACCCCTGTACAACTGAAAATGATTGTTTTTATTGATTTTTGCTGTTTTTAGCCTATAATTCCAAAACTTTCGGCCGCAGATAGTACAAACTATACCTTTTTGGAATCCTTATGATTAAACTATTAACTTGGTATACTTTTCAACATGATTGGATCCATTTCAAAATTTGACCCCTGTTATTAACCTTTGACTCCCGGAAAACCAATTTCCCCACCCCCTACGATAACTCACTTTTTTTGGGGTAAATGTTGACACCCATACCTACCAAAATCAGTTGAAATCAGCTTCTTTAAAAATTTTTCACAGATGAAACTTACATTAGGGATACTATATTCTAACATGCTGAAATCAACCCATACTACAATCATTTTGACTCATTTGAAAACAATTTGAACGTTTACATTGTGCAAAATTTCAGGAGAAATGGACATATCTTATTTTTATTGGCTGCTATCTGATGGCAGTGACATCACTGCCACCATTTATTGTGCACCTGCTGTAGTTATTGGTAGAGTATGATATTTGTTTTGAAATACTGATTTGACAGGTGTAGCACTCATTGGGGAAATACTTGCAATGAAGGTTTATTATTAGCCGAAGTGGAAATGATGTGATGTAGCATCAAACCAGGACTTGCAGAACTTCAAAGGGAGGTTAATCGCTATTGTGGAGCCAATCCGTCAGCATTACTAATTAGATCGGCATCGGCTGTGACATAACGTGCAGGTTGTGTTCTTCTTTTCGTCGTAAGATTTCGGCTATGTTTTCCTAAGTTTCTACCTTTTAGTCGTTTGATGTGTCGTCTAACATCGTCCTAGTTGCTGTATGTATATTCCGTTACCTGCACATTTACCATGAACATCTGCTAGCGTCCCCATTATTTGCTTTATTACTTGAAAGTGAAACAAGACTGTTGAATTTTGTTCCCAATGGGCATCCACATCTGCCCAATTTAACCTAAGGGTGACATTACTTCGACTAGGCTACTTTGGATACACACCATGCAACGGAAAGAAATGTCAGCCCTGTGTTAAACAATTTTATCGTATTTCCTAGGCCTGCGGGCTCCTGAACCGGACATTAATATGTTGCCATCAACCAAGTTACCCATCTTATTTGTACTCACCTTATGTTGGAGAGGCATTGTATGTATGCCATTAAAGGGTCGTGTTCCGATCGTTTTTGGGACCCCCCTGATTTACCCGGAAGTAGTATCGATTTTGATATCAGATGAAAGGCCGTATTTTTCTCATTGTCGTCCTGAAATTTGAGCCCTCGAATCCATTTTATTCCCAAGGTATAAACAAAAAACCGCCGTTTTAGTGGTTAACCACTTTATCAGCACAGTATTGAATAGGGCTTTGCAACATTCATTATTGCGTCTACCATCAAAACTGCAAGTTTGTTTCCCACGGTACTTGACGGGGTGTATGTGCAAGTGCCAGGCTCTCATATCAAGTGGAGAACACAATACACATAAATCAGAACAACCACCTTTAATTGAACATAGGAACAAACTGTCGTCTACCTTCAAAAGTTAACAGTACCAACTAAGTTAATCTGCACCAATGTCTTTGACACTGTCCCTGAACATATAATTTTGTTTTGTACGCCCAATACATAATTTCACTGTAGCAAAGACTGGGGTTTTGCTCAAAGCGAACCGATTTTGTACTATGCAAACTCGCTAGTTCATATATCCGTACAGCCTTGTAACACTTATCAATGACGCCCGGAGAACCCGGACCGTTTCTAATCTTGTGCCTATGTGATCGTCCGTAGCTAAGAACCCTCGTTTTGTACAATGTGTTGCTTGGACAAACCCTTCCATGCACTCACATGTGGGAGACTTTCCCTATCTAACTATAAAAATGGTCAACTGGACATGTCCCTCGCTGCCTTTTTATTATATGATTACTCACCACGTTACTTTCAGTAAGATCCACCGGAAGTCCAACCTGGAGATCATGACTCCTTTGTTCCTATTGTGCTACAAATCTAAAATACATGAAAGAGGACTCAAAATTCTCAATGTTCAATTCAGTCTTGTTTTATAATTATGAACATAAAATGTCGCCCTCTGAATCACTGAAGTGATCCTGACATTATTGGCATCACAGAACATGGTTACATGATGTACTAGATGACTCTGAGGCTGCAAATTCCCAAACTATACATGTACGTATGACCGTGCCGGATGGTTCTGGCGGTGTGGCTTTTTATATCCTAGCAGGCTCGAGACTAATTGGTATATCTTTCTCAACCTGCGCCCAGTAAATTGGAAACCCTGGGGGGGTTTGTGGCTAAAATACCCCTGCTAACACTCCTCCCTCGCCCGGTCCTTATTGGAATTGTGTATGGGTCTAAGAGTTTGCACTGATTACTTTGAGAACTGCTATGGTTCTCAGTGAAATCAGTGATCTTAGTGCGGGATTCAGAACACCTGCGGAACTTAAATCTGTTTAGGCGACTTTAACTGTGACATGTTAAAGCCAAATGCATTGGGAATGGAAGAGGCTCCAATCCATCATGTATCCCTATCAAATGACCCTCAATTATACTAGTGCAACTACGCATTACTCAATTTTCTAAAACATGCATCGACCACGTGTGGACTCCCGTCCCGAATTGTATACCAACCATACAAACTTCAAATCAGGTGGTAAATCCATTCTGGCTTTCCTTCCCTGAGTATCCCCACGGATATCTGCTATATGTCATTGTTCTATAAAAGTCTTACACAACAGTCTCCTATCAAAGCTGTGTAATATTTTTAATCTTGTTCTGAACCCATACTCCTGTGACTAGGGCAGTGACTTGCAGGGTAACCTTGTTCCTCCTGTATGCAAAAATGATTCTGATAAGCGTAAATTTACTTCAAGATGGGCTGTGTCATTCAATGCACTCCTTATCAGCCAAAATCCTCTTCCACCAAATGTTAAAGCTTTCAAGTATTTTTTGTCTCAATAACCTTGTGTGGCTTATTATATATGTGCAATTTTTATTTCCTTAGCCTCCATAAACAGTGGGGGGGGGGGTGTTTTTGAGGGTGTGTATGTATTGGTTATATGTGTTTCCAGTTTTGGTGTTTGTGAGAGAGAATGAAGAGTGTGTGAGTGAGTGTATTTGTTTGAAGAGTGAGTGAATGAGTGAGTGAGTGTGCGAGCGACGGGCGGGCGGGCGGGCGAAAGTGTTTGTGTGTGAAATAATGTGTGGTGAGAGTGTGTGTTGGTCGGGTTTTTTGTTTTAGTTTTTACACCATTTTAGTTTACTCAATTATTAATATCAGATGTATTTTTAATTTTAAATGCTTGATGTCAATACCCCAGCTGCTGGTTTTATTATGAATTTTTGTATAAGCATCATTTAATATGTATTGTTTTTTACTTATGTGTGTGTTATATTTTGTTACTGTATGACTTTTATGTATTATGTTTGACCCCCTGGGCACCCCTAAACACAGTGTTTAGCACTGAAGGAGGTTTCCCCCAGGCAAAGAAGAACGAATCAATATGATTGTAGTATTTTGTGGTTCTATTTTAAAGGATTGATTTTTAAAGCTGGATTACTTCTGTACCAAATTCCTTTCATTTAATAAAAGACAAATGATAGCAGATTTATTGGTAAATTGAATCTGAAGCAGTTGTGTTTGTTCTTTTTTTCGCTCCAATTAAAAGCAGACCCGCACCCATTCCCAGCATCTTGGTTGGCTGGCTGGCTGATTGACATGATTATAGAGTTGGACATGAATCCACAATGGTGTTGTAAGTCAAAGTGATACGAATAGCTAAACAACCAACCAAATAAAATAAGCAAAACAAAAAATTAAAATTTCATGAGAGATTGAATCCCAAGCAGACTTGTAGTTACATCAAAGAAGATGAATACGTCGGGCAATAATGCATTTTCTCCATGCATGCAAGCACCTAGTTACTGACCTCTTGACCAAAAGTTTCCATTGACATGTACAAACAGAGGCATAGCTACAGTATCTCATGCGAGATACTCGATGTAATGAGTAAATGTACCACGGGCATATATTCCAAAATACTGCATATATAATGCATATTCGTCAATAGTATTGGTAATCAATATTGATTGTAAAAATGTGACACGCGATGGGAAATATGAATGAATTTGTGCATTATTAGCTGACGTATTAGTTGTCCGTGTGGTTACATAGCTTCATTTGAATGTGTACCACAAGGTAATCAAAATCAACTTCTAACTGTTCATCCTATTGAGACATGACATTTTGATGTGACTGGAAACTTGTTATCTATAGTCGGGGACAAACAGGCGCGGATCCAGGGAGGGGCGGAGGGGCGCGCGCCTCCCGGTAATTCTGCATATTCTTGCAAAATCAGCCCTTTTTGAGCTATTTTGGACCAGTTACAGCCTTTCAGCCCCCCGGTAATTTTGACATTTTTCAAATCCTGGATCCGCCATTGACAAAGGTGAACTTTTGCGCATCTGAAGTAATCTGATGCATTAGAACCAAGCAGGGGCGGCTCGGCAGGGGGGTGGCAGGGGGCAGCCGCCCCCCTGAGATTTTCCAAATTTAGGAAAAACAGGGGATTTTGGGCAAAAATTAGGGGTTTTTAACCAAAATGAGTTCATTTTGTACTGTTTCGCCCCCCCTATGATGTTTTGCCCCTCCTATGATTTTACTCTGGCGCCGCCCCTGGAACCAAGGTATTAGATTTAGGGCCTACTTACTGTGAGCAGTCAACAATTATTGAAGCAGAAAGTTTACTTATGTAAATTATCACGTCTTACCATTTACACTGTTTATGAGCTCATGTACGCTTATTCTAAAAATTCCAAAACCCGAATGTTGATAAATTTTATTGTTTTTAATCAAGCAAATCACTTTTAGCACCTTTAAGGATGCTAGAAGTTACTTGGTATTTACTTTCCAGTGATATTCCATGAATCACTTTGACTTGCCTTAATACCTTGTGGACACATGGGCACTAAGCTGATTACTAACATGTGTGATTATCACTACTAATCTCTTTCTTCTGTGTAGGTACCAGTCAATGGGATGGCAGATAAATTACTAATCTTCATTCCAGTGCAGGGATAATTACATACCCTGTGCACCTGTATCATGTCCTTTAACTCTGTTAACGATTCTGAGTTAACAGATAAAACAACAATACAGCCGGGGTAGCGCCTAACTGCGTTTTGTGGTCCTGGACCACTGATTTTAACATCTTGGACCCCTTAAAGTTGATATACTATGTTGTAATTAGTCAGAGATTTGGGGGTCCTAGCATTACCCCTGCGATACAGAGTAGCTGCAAAGAGCGAAATGTAACAATGCCCCAGTTTATTCTGATGTCTGTCCAAATCCATATGTACAAACCTTTAGCATAGTACTAACAGAAACCAAAAGTACTTTCTCGAGAAAGGTGCTACCTCTTCTACTGAAAAATTGGTTTGGATTATTTTAAACTCCAGGCCCTGAAAAACCAACATAAAGCTGCAAGCTTTTGAAGTGATTCAAACTGTACTTTGTTTATTATAAATATGGAGTGATGCAATAGCTTTTGCGCAATGATAAATTTGTAATTGCAAGTGTACAAAAACCGCATGGGTTATTATATGCATGATAAAATAGCTGTGCAAAAGTGGTGGCATCACTCTATTTCTGGCAAGAAAAAGAAAACATCCGGTATTGACTTGGAAACATCCAGTTTTTGTGTCGCCTGCATTAAGGACAGTGTCAACCCTGAGATTCCGAGTATCTATTTTGGTTTGTAACTTTGCAAATATTTGATTATTGTATGTAAAAGTATACATTTCTAGAAAGAAAATTGGATGATGAACCCGATGGTGGCATCAGATTAATGTAAAACTTTCCGTATTTTAAAAAAATACTAAAAAAACATGATTTTGCCCCAATTTTTTCAGACAGCATAACAAAAACGATTTGAATTTTCATGATTTCTTATGTTATTTTTTAGAAACAAGACAAATTTGTCTAGGGACGGTTTTTTTATTTTCTTAAAATAGAGCTTACTTTTCGAAATATAAAGGAAAATGTCAAAAAAGTGTGATTTTTACCTTTCTTTTCCAAATTTTGAGTATATATTGAAGAGTATCTTTAGTTAGAAATCGAAAAATGAAAAATTGAGAAAACCATCCCTAGAGAAGACCGACTGCTATCGTAGGAAAGTTAAACCTTACCTTTTACTTCAGTATTTTTGGAGTTATCTTGTCTGAAATTTGCCAAATTTTGCGAAAATTGAACATTGAGAAAATCTGTGTTTTAGTAAAAAAGGGACTTTTTACGCCATTTCAAGCTGTCTCTCAAATAACTTTATCTTTGAACTTCAAAATTGACTATGTTGTGCAAGTGATAGAAATACATCTTTATGCACTATTGAATCAAACATCCTTTGTCTCTAATTCCAGAAATCAGAAGAAATTGAAATTTCATCTGGTCTAAATTAGCGCTTTGTTTACATTTTCAAATATTATTTTTCATTTTTCCAAGATGCGTTCGCGCAAAAGTACATTAAGACACGCGCACGCTTCATTACGCAGTAAAAATTCACCGCGCGACGCGATGCTGCGCCTTGTGACTGACGGCGTAAAATGTGCTTAAATTCCCGCCGTTAAGACCATGCGGTTTTTGTGACTTTAAATGGTCAAATAGTTGTTTTAAATCGGCAAAAAAATACAGCTCAGGATTGTCTGCAGTGGATAACCTTTGTTGGTAACGATAGAACACAGTTTGATGTTTAAAATGGTGCAAAAATCTGAAATTCGTGTGAAAACAAAAGCACTAGGGTTGACACTACCCTTAAGGCAGAAAGACACATAGGGATCACTTTGTCCCCTGTAGTATGTTGTTGTTGTTGATGTCTGTTGTTGTTGTCTGTTGTGAAAAAGGGTTAACATTTGCCTGTAATATCCACATACTTTGATGGATTTAAACCAAATTTGGGTCACAGGTGTAACATCCCCCATTTAATGAGGTCAAAGGTCACATACCAAGGTCAAAGGTCATGTGAGGTCAAGTTGTAAAATAGGCTGAAAATGTAAAATTGACCTCATTTGAAAAGTTGAAGTTCAATTGGAACCAAACTTGAGTCATAGGGGCAAAAATTGGGAATCCCTCATTTGTTGTGAGGTCAAAGTCACGTACCCGGTCAAAGGTCATGTGTGAGGTCACGTGTAAGATAAGGCTGAAAATGTAAAATGACTCATTTGAAGTTGAGTGCGATTGGAACCAAACATTGACTTCTTATGGAGTTTACACGGCAATCATTTTGGTATGAGGTCAAAGTGTACACATCAAGTCAAAGGTCATGGGAGGGCCTATCATTCACAAACCGCGACGGCAGGCGACACAAGCGGTCCGAGGCCCGATGTATTTTTCTATAAACTTTCAGCTGATCAAATATCATACCATATGAATGATCCTCACTGCTAGTTTGAAATTAACTGTATGATAGAAGCGTTGTACAGGTGGCTATAGCTATATCCCCTGGGCACATTCTCAGAAACATGTTGTGAAAATTGACCTATTACTAAATAGATTGATCTGGATTTCACAAACGATAAATGTTGAAGGCATTCCGAGTTAAAAGTGAGCAAACAAGTTTTTGTAGGGTATTTAGTTGGCATGAATACATTGCTTATCATTTTGACCCCGTAATTTAGCGTACATGTACATTGCTGTTGACTGGGATACTTTTTTGTCACCACAATCTTGCTCACTGTTTTGCCTAATTAATGCCATCTATTCCTAAGTCAAGTACTAATAGAATTTTTTAGTTCTAGATTCAACATTGAAATGTTAATTCACTTATTGTCCATTTTTCTGCTGATGTGGTTAATAATATTGCAGCTGTTGAATTGTGCATCATGATATCATTTATATTATCTCACAAACGCTTGCTTGTTTGTTGGTATAGTATATAAATATTGACTGCTCATGAGGGGAATGGTGAATCTATTGCCCTAAGGCAGGGGTTCTCAATTGGCGGCCCGCGGGCCAAATCCGGCCCGCCAACCATTGATTTTTGGCTCTTGATCATGACTTACTCTAAAATATAAAGGGAAATATAAGAATTTCAGGTGAATTTGGCCCTCAAGGAAGGAACTTTCTTACATGTTCGGCAATCTCTGGCCCGTCAGCTAATATAATTGAGAACCCCTGCAGATGAGGTGGAGACATGGCCCCTTTCCATATTAAACTTAAGCTTACCTTCATGTTTATAATACTCAATTACACACACACATACACTGTAGTGTAACTACAAATTCAATGATAGGCTCTGAGACTCAATCTGTATGCTGGAATGCCTCTGCAGCAATGGTGTTTGGTCAATAGGTACTTGGACATTCGACTACAAGAGTGAGTGTTGGAGTGGTCCTCTCCTAGTACTTCATATTAGTAGATGCTGTGAAGCATTTAGAATAATTATGGATTTAAAGGTGCAACAAGAGATTTCAAGTCATGCATATTTTCTGAGATATGTAGAGATTTCATATAGATAACACGCTCAAAAGATTCCTACCTTTTATTTAGTTACAGAAATAACTTAAAATGAAAATAAAAGGAGATTTGTTTATGCTTATATTTCAATAGAAAACATAGGCTGAATTTTGTATTTGCTTCTATACGAAATTAGAAGTTTCACAATCTTTGTACCAAAGAAACATTTCTCAGCTTAATCCTTACAGATGGGGATCTTTTTGATATAAAGCTTTACACCAGTGCCAAAATCAGAATTTTCACATTTTTTCAGGACACCTGTTATTTGAAATCTCTCGTTGCACCTTTACGGTGATGACAATTAAGTCACGTAGTATTTTTCATTTCCCCCACGCAGTAATGTCAATTGTGCTTGGATTGGTTATGGGTTTTCTTAACAGTAAGCAAAACAGTAAACAGATAGGCAGGGGCAGTCTGCTTAATAATTCCTTTAAACATACCAGTTGAGAAGGGGCAGTCTATATGATGACATCTTTGCTATTGCCCTAAAAAAAGTCAGCACTACTAACAGTTATACACTGTCCTAAGTAGTACCCATTAAACCTTGTCAAAATATGCATACGTACACATACACATACACACACACAACACACACACAAAACTTCTAGGAGAGGTAATAAAGTAATCTTTGGGCTTTTGGGACAAGCAAGGGTGTATTTTATTCAAAACTCTTTTCTGTCGCAATTTAATGATCGGAGAAATAATAGCATTTTGAAGTATATAGCATCACTTATGCATGAATTGGTTTTGATATTTGCACCATAGTTTTGGCATGAAGTTTTTGCAATTCTTTGCCTTGTGTTACTTGCTTCAGTGTTTTAGGATTGCTTTCTTAAAAATGAAATTGTTTGTGTGGTTTGGCATGTAGTTGCATTTACTACTGATCGTTTTTATCTCCCTGGCTTGAAAAGCAGAGGGGAATATTGCGATGGTGCGCATGTCTGTATGTGTGTTTGTGTTCTAGTTTGGTTAGGTTTTCATTTTTTGCGTCTCCTTCAAAAAGTTTAAGTCCGATTTAAACCACTATTATGTTTTCAGAATCTTCCGTCCTATATTACTATACACATGCTGGGAACCAATAAAAACAACACTTCTCAATATCTACGCTCTCTCGTATTTGGTGTCCAAATACTTCCACCACTTTGGATCAATCCCCCTTAACTTTCATTGAATTTTAAACAGAACGCATTCCTAATGCAGTTTATGTCTGTGCACCCTGGTAACGAGACAGTATTAAGCCGCATGCGTACACGAACCCGCTAGGTAAACCCATTTGGTATTCATTACGGTGGCCCGCCATGTTCGGCGAATAACACGGCATAATGCCGTGTGACGGCCAAGGATTCAGGCTAATTATGTACCCCGGAAGTAGGTAGCGTCAAGTGGTAGCGTGTGCACATGAATTCCGGTCATGTCATGTCAATTTTGCATCGAACATGTCAAGGACACGTTTGTTTTTATTTACCTTGCGAGATGGCTAATTCTTCTGCTGGTGGAAGTAGATTTTCAACAATAAATGGATTGATTAAAGGTGTGGATAGTGCCCACACCGGGAAAAACGGTACAGGGGCCACGCTGTTGGAGTAAAGATTTTTAGGTCAGGTAAAGCACAAGGTACTTGATCCAGTGTCAGTACAGTAGGCTGTGGCCGTGAACTTGTTGTACTTTCGAGTCTTTGCTTTGGTAGGCAAAGAGCAACTCGCGGAAATCTTGAAGTTGAAACAATTTTTTGTTGACGTCCGCCACGACGACGGAGATAATTAACAAACTGGATCTCTATCAAACATCAGATCGGCGATAAATCGTCATCTGAAGAGGTGACGGTGTAGACAAGGATTGTTATTTTTGACAGAGACCATATTGGCGCAAGTCATGACTGGCCAAGCTAAATGAATTGTGTATAGTAATATAGGACACAAGATTCTCAAAACATAATAATGATAAAATTAGATTCTTGTTTTTCGCCCAATACCCAAATTTATTGGTCTCGCTATGAGTTGAAAAAATATTGGGCTCGACTGCGTCTCGCCCAATATTTTTTTCAACTCATAGCTTGACCAATAAATTTGGGTATTGAACTTAAAGAATCCAATTTTATACCAGACTTGGGGTTAAGGTGAATAGGGGTTCCTTCAGATGATGTCAAAGATCATGGACCAAGGTCAAAGGTCATCCGGGGTCATGTCCACTGTGGTTAGGCTTTCATTTTTCAGAAACTTCTACATTTCTATGTTATTCTTTGAGAACAATTTATTGAATTTGATGCCCTGCAACTGACAACTGTCATATAACCAACTTGTTTATACTGCCATCTTGCCAGGGAGATACGCAAGTTTACTTGCTATATTTGTAAAATTGTGCAAGCATGTTATAAATTCTTTAATATGTAAACATTTTTTTTTAAATTGCATTAACGTGGTATTGTCAAGAGCTTACCATATCCTTAGCCTTATTAATGTCAAAAAGAGTTCTTTTTCTTTTTAAAGATGGCTAATGTGTTTAATATCTATTTTAAGAATATTTTTTGTCTCCAATTCTTAGTAATGGGAGAGAAATTAAGAGAAAACAAGTGGTAAAAATTCTGCTTCAAATCAACACCTAGTTTTTTCAAAAGTTGCACCAAGCAAGGGAAATGGGATGCAACTTTGGTGAAAATGGTTGTACTCATCGACATGCCAAACACTTGTTTAAGAATTAGGTGTCTGAAGATACTAACAGTGGCTTTCCTTGTAGGTTCTTGTCAGGTGCCGGTATAAATTATTTCTTAGAAATAGTGTTCATTTAAATATAGCTAACCACCTGGAGCCTACATGTGTAAATAACTCATCTTTGTATATGGCAAGTTGTGTATATACATAATGTTAAAAGCAAGTCTGTCAATAAAAGAACCCTTAAAGCTTACGCTCTACTAACTACTTTTTTTCTCATTCTCTCTTTAGTCCCTGTTAGTTGATGTTAGTAGAAATACAATCTAGCTATGAACACTTAACTTTGCTTAACTACCCCCCCCCCCTTGAAAATGTACTAATAAAACAAAACTCATCCCGACTAACTTTGTCTACTTAACCACAAATAAGCTGAAATATTTCTCTCTTTGCACGTCTTAAAACCTAGCTGAGCCTGGCGATGCAAATGCTGATGCACCTGCTGACAAAGACGGCGATACTGGCCCGGGGAGTCAGGACTACGACAAAGAAATGGACGACGACGATGCAGGACCACAAGATCCCAAGGAAATTGCCGATAATTTACGACAGCAGTATGACTTAGGACAGAATAATGATATGAATATTCAGAAGGGTGGGGAAGATTATAATCAGTTCTAGTCATATATGTGCTGCTGTATTTTTATTGTGCTGTCAAAATGAAGTTCAATCTTAAAAGATGCATTTGGAAGTTGTGGAATGTAATTATAAGGGATTGTCAAAATGATGTTAACGTTAACGACAGATCTTTTCACAAAATTTTATCATGCGCTATTCCATGGGAACAGTCGGGCGATAAATGAGTCCGTGCCATTTTGGATGTTAGCTTCTAACACAACATTGAAATAAAACTCAATACCTAGGATGCTGCTTGAAGCGGGCATCATGCAAAAGTATCCCATATAACCAATAAGTCCTTTGGAAAGTGCAATTATTACTGAATAAGTGCATATTTCCTGAATTAGGCATTATTATGCTAGAATAGGTACATTATGTACTAGAATAGTGCATTATGTACTGGAATAGCGCCATTATGTACTAGAATAGTGCATTATGTACAGATGGTGCATTATGATTACTAGAAAGTGCATTATTTACTGGAATAGTGCATATTTACTAGAATTAGTGCATTATTTGCTAGAATAGTACATTATGTACTAGAATAGTGCATTATGTACTGGAATAGCGCATTATGTACTAGAATAGTGCATTATGTACTAGAATAGTGCATTATGTACTAGAATAGTGCATTATGTACTAGAATAGTGCATTATTTACTGGAACTGTGATAGTCCATTATGTACTGAAATAGTGCATTATGTACCAGAAAGTGAAATATGTTCTAGAATAATGCATGTACTAGAATAGTACATGATAAAATAATGTAAGAAAAAGGTCCACTTATGTTTGCATAAACTAATATATTTTCCAACAAGTGATAATCACATTTGAAAAGATGGTTGTTCCTACTTACAAGTTACAGCTTAACAAAGAATCTTCAATTTAGGGACATTTCTTTTATAAGCATATATGTGGTGAGTTTATAACAGTGAAATACTCATTTTAAGATATAACTTGGTTAAGTACAGCACATGGGCCAATCTGGCAGATTGAGTGTGAAAAAATATGGCGCTGCCCGAGTTGTGTACAAAGTTGAGTGACCTTCTATATATTCCAGCACCTTACCCTACCCCATTCTCATTCCGTACACACATTGACACTCAAAGATTTGTGCACAGGGAGCCGTTGTAGTGTGTTTATGCGACAAATATTGTTTCTATACCAAAGGGTTTTTTCTCATCATTTGCCTTGTGTGCATGATATTGTTTAAAATTTTAAGTATGCACATTGTGGTGTACAGCAGAGTTTTCATTCCTGTAAACACTCATGTTGCCAGATTGGTCAATTTTAATTGTTTTTAGGGATTGTCAGGAAGTTTAATTGGAGAAAGAGTGGTGATTTCCTTTTTTGGTGGACTTGGTACTGACCTATAATTTCCTTGTTTTCTTATTCCCATGCTCTCCATCCACCCCTTTTTGCTATTCCCTTCTTATCCACATCTTGGCCTAAATCAGCCAATGATTTAGGGCCTGGTCGGGATTACGACAGGGAGGATGAGGAAGAGGAGGAGGAAGAGGAGGAAGACCCTCAAGACTTCCAGGAGAACTTACAACAGCATTATAAGAAATGATTGTAGATGGTGGTATTTTTCTTAAGAAAACATGAGATTCTTACATTAAGAAAATTCATTGTTATATTTTAAATGTGAATAAGGGAAGCAGTGCTGTACCCAGTTGTGTATTTAAGTGACAGGTCAGTTATTTATGCCGGGGGTGGTGTAATTTAAAGTGACATGAGTTTTTTTTAGGATACGATTGCCTCCATTTCACTCGATCGGTTGTAGACCACCTACCGAAACGTTCGAAGGTTTATTGGCCAAACAGGTTCAAAGAAAACCGCAACCTTGACCGGTTCGAGAAAATTTGGTGTGCTTCTTTCTGGAAATCTCTCATGTCTCTTTAATGGATAATTTAAATGAGGCGAACAGACAATTTATTCCAAATGCAATGAGGGAATCAACATCGTAATTTTAAGAAAGTGAGGGTAACTCCAATTTTTTTTTTCCACCCCCCAAAACAAATCCACCCCGAAAAGAAGTAAATTCCCGCCCCTGTGTGAATACTGATTGGTCTTCCAAGTTAAATGGTGTCTTGGACTGTCTATTTAAATAATTCCTCTAATTTATGTATTTTACTTGAAATAGGACAAGGGATGATTAAGCAAACTATAGTTGTTCCGACCAGGAGACTGAATGCGATAGCTTCACTAGTGTTTAAACAGTGCTAGCAGTAATGGTTCCACAGCTGTATCGCTGCCCATCAAAGGCCCGCAGTGCATGATGCCACGCAAAATATCACTTCTTCATCTGTCCGGACAAAGTTAGTTTGACTTCACTTTAAAGAAATGAATGGTACTCGTTGGAGGAAAAATTTGTGTAAAATGTGCAAACCAAAGTTATTGAAAGCTTCATAGCTAGGGAGAGAGCCAATTCGCTGTTGTAGTGCATGTGAGTAGCCATTGGTTACTGGTTCAAGCCTTGGCTCATACATCTGTTCCGAATTCTGATATGCCATAGGTTTGGTGTTGTAATCAATGTGATCAACGGCTCCTACCAAAGTTAGTGTGAGCCAGTTGCCTTGGCAACTGTCTTATTCTAGCGTGCACCACGTCAGCGAATTAAGCTTCTCATACTGAGCAGTGGATGGATTGATTTGCTATCAATTGGCATTTGCAAGCTTAATTTCAGCCAACAGCACAATGCATAATTACCTTGCAAAAAATACTATAATTAAAAAAAAAAAAAACACATGGGCATCTTGCACTTGTGTAAGAGATTTATCACCACATTGAACTTTATTGGTGGTAAAATTTAAGATGGGAAAATGCATGTTTTCTATCCAGAAACAATAAGAGTGACAAGCCATTGTTTTTTTATGAATGGTCATGTATCTCTCAGCATCTGGAAATTCATAAACAACCCCTTGTTGTAAATGCCAAAAGTAGCTCACAAAAAAGGAAGCTTGTTAACTTTGGTGTGCCACATTTCAATTGGCCCAATTGGGAGTTCAGGAAAAACTAGCGTGGTCAAAGTATTTTGAGTGAGTTGGTGGATTTTAAATACAATACTAGTTTTGGCCCTTTTCGGACCATCAAAAATAATGATCATTGCAATTTCAATCATCATCTGCTCAGTCAGCAAAGCTCGTCGCTTAATAATATCAGAAACTTTTGTTTGGCAATTGCAAGATTCTATTTCAGTAAGCTTATGAATTATGACAATTCTATATATTTTGCATGACTTCATTACAATGCAACACATCCCAATTTTGATGCTCAAGCTGTTACTTGATACATAAAATTGTGTGCATGTACTAGGCAATAACCAACTTGGTAGTGGTCATTAAATCTCCCCACTTTGCGTAGCCCTTTCAAACCTATGGGTTGTGTACTCTTACTATCTTTTTCAACTCTTTTTTTGTCTGAAGGGAAAATGGTTAGTTCTGAAGAAAGGAGTGGTAAATTTAGATTTGGAATTTTTTTTTTGACGTATGTAGAAACAGGGGTTTTAGTAAGAGAGAAACAGCAGAGTACCATATTGTACCCCCTCAAGTTCTGTAACATGTAACAAATTCTTTTATAGTTTTTTGTCCTTCAGGGTTAGAGTATTTGTTTGTGTTGCCATAAATAAAATGATTTGTTCCTTGTAGGATTTTAAAAGGGGTACATATGGAACTGTCAAATTGTAATCTGAATTTACATGGCTCTCTCATTAGGTTTATGGCTGTGTATGTGTAAGAGCTGAAATACAAGTGATTTTACCGCTCTAACTGCGGCTGTGTCACTAGCATATCAATGTCCCCCCCTTGGTGATAGTTGGTTATAACTGACTTCAGTGAAGACCATTTTTTTGGAATTCAGTGACATCTTTATACTTCATTATGATAGCATAGTATAGAAACTTGAATGTCTATTTGTAAATATGGATCCAAGACAGGTTTAAAGATTGTTGTGGTGTATTGTGTTGTCACTACATACAGCAGATGTTCTTTTAATACGGATATGATACGGTTGAAGAAACCTAGGCCTCGTCCATGTAGATTGCTCTGTGCAGAATTCCTGCATTGCCCAAGTTAAAACAACCTGCAATGCATTTCAAAGGAAGCTGTTTTGCCTCGGCCATTTAGGATTTTGGTAATTTGAAATGCACACAGCAGGTACTATGGTTATCCGATTGATTTTCCTTGGTGGATGTATTTATTTTTTAAAAATGGTGAAATGGTGGTTTTGCTATTGTGTATTAAGTTTAAAACTGTCTAATTCTGTTCAAGAAGTTACGCAAATCATGCACATTGCCATATTAGCATCCAGTGCACGTGTTTGTGCCATGTGTGGTGGCGGTAATCTAGCATATTGTAAATATTTTGGTCTTGGTCCCCCGCCAACTTCTGTTGGCGAGGGGGACTATAGAAAGGCTCTTTCGTGCCGTGCGGTTTTGTGTGTGTGTTCCCACGCGATAATATCTTTTGATCTAAGCAACGTGGGTGTCCATCTTCACACATGGATGTATCTCAGTACGTGTTTGCCTGATCTGGAATTGGGTCAATGTGTCATGTCAAGGGCAATATGGTCAAAAATAGGGTTAATTGCTACAAACCTGATAACATGATATCTTTTTATCGAGCAAGTATGGGGTTTCCATCTTCGCACCATAATGTTTGCTCACGTTATGCGGCAAGGATGAGTTCGGAGTGGTCCGGTGCCGGTGTCAAAGGTCAAATATGGTCAAAACTGGGTCAAATTTGGTCAAAAAGGGATTACATTGGCTATACGCCTTGTGCTCAAGGTGGCAGGGGCGCGGTGATGAAACTTCAGTGCCAAAAATTTGAAGCTTATTTCAAGGTCATGCAGGTCCATTCAGGTCAATGGAATTAAATGCTTTAGCCCTTGTCAATTGTGTAGGATGATGAAACTGGTGGGTGGGTCACTTCAGTGCCAAAAAATTTGAAGGGCATTTCAAGGTCATATGGGGTCATTCAAGGTCAAAACCCTAGGTGGTGCGTGATATGAAACTTGGGTGGGGTTGGTCAGCAATTCAGTGCCAACAATTTTAATGCTTTTCAGGTCCATGTGGGGTCATCCAGGTCACATCCATACACATGGTAGTATGGTCATGAAACCTGAGTGGGTGTGGTAAGCATTCATTGCCGAAAATTTTGAAGGTCTTCAAGGTCAAGTAGGGTCACTAAGGTCAAATAACTACAAATATTGTATGGTCAATGTAGTCAACAATTGATACCGTCAAATTGCAACTGGTATTGCAGCAGCCTCAGTGGTTTGAGAACTTATTTCCATCACATTCTCCCTGTGCTCTTTAAAAAATATATTTCCCTCCATTAGCTAGCGCGACGGGTGGAGGACCTTTGTGGTTCGAGAACCGCCTTGTTATCAAAGCAAACTATCACTGCATTACGATGGGTCTTTAAAGACAAATTAAAATTAAATGAACAAAAATATCATATTTAGGCTTGCGGTTTCTTCCGTTAATTTATAATTAGGACGCAGACCCTAGTTGTAATTACACCATTGATATGTTCACATGCTTTTGATATTGTTGCATTCACACATGCACTAGATTCATACATCGACACAACACATGCATTGATTTGTCTAATTTCTCTCTCAGCAAGTAATATGCAGTTTTTAACTGATTATGAAAATATTTTAAAAGTAATATTTTTCAAATGTTGATGTTTTATGTTATACTTCATTAGGCCAGAAGCAGTGATGTTATCAATTTGACACAGCTATTTTGTACGTGTATCGCACTTGCCGAGTTTGTGCGTTTGTGATGTGCTCGTTTGACACTTACGAAAGCTATAACATCACTCCTTCCGACTGGAAAAAAAAGGTATTAAACGGCACTAGTACATCTGCATCAAAGTTTTTGGAAAATTTGCTGCAATTCTAGTGATTTCTTCTGTGTATTATTATGAATATTGTAATAAAAATACCTAAAATTTTGAGTAGCATTTAGCATCCTGCACTATCCCAGTTAAAGCAATAAACCACAGTTGCCTAATTGATTCTAAAATAGAATGGCAACTTTACTTGAGCTGTGAAAATGTTTGCATGCATGCATGCATATGTGAGGATGATAGGGTGTGTATGCATGTGTGCGCTAACTTGGTAGTGAACAAATGTGGTCGTCTGTATTTTGTTTCAAAGATGTAAAATATCAAAATCCAAAATAGCTTCTAGATTTTATGAATAGAATATAATGTAATTTCCACTAATGCTCTTGCATTTATTTCTAGTTTTCATACACTTTGACAAGTTTGTCTTTCTGTCTGTGCATTGATTTATCAGTGTGTATGTGCTGATGCAGCTCTAAGCTAAAAAACAAGAATATATTTATATTGCTGCATTGGTTTAATAGATTAATCAAGTTCTAGTCCAAATAGTGGTATGTGATCCTTTGTACAACCTAAGATAGGGATATACGATATGTAAATAGCATGTAAAAATAACCAAGTTCCATCTCCAAATGTGAAGTTGTACAGTATTTCGTAAATAGTGGTAGTAATGTCCGCATATCTAATTAATCACGGAGCAAGTTTGTAGTAAATGTGCACAACGAAAATGAAGAGGAGAATCAGTCAGATGGATTTTATGACTGGCTTTCCCTTTTGCAACTAATCTGATATTTATTAGCCGACTATTGTTACTTAAGGTTCGTAGTTCCAGACGACTGAAAAACTTTGTGTGTGTTTTCTATCAATATACCTACTGCCATCAATTCCCAGTGCTTAGTTGATTGATTTCCAATCATTACTATGATAAATTGTACATCTTAGATTTGGGGAAAATCTGAACACTGTAATCCACAAATTAGTTTCTGTCAACACATTTATTCCATAAGTATTGCACTACTGTTTGTTGAAGAAACTCAAATTTAAAACCCACTGTGGTTACCAGTTAGTATGCCTGAAAGAAAATGGTACTAGAAAACATACTTTGCTACCAAGCCCATGGTAACTGAAAGCATAGAGTGTTCTATGGGTAAATGCTCATTATTTCAAAACCGCAAATATGTTTTAACTTTTTTGGTGAAAATCTTAAAGCACAAAAACAAATTTATTTTGAGAATTTCAAAATTGTACACTGAAATCTATCACTATAATCTAACTTATATATCTTAATTATGGTTCATTAAGCAGTACTCTTAAACAATGTATCACTAGTGTGGTGGCATTTTCTAGATTTCCCTAAATCTTGGCATATACTTTTAGGCATAGAGGGGTTAATAAATTTGATAAATAAGAGTCCTTTGTAATTTTTTTGTGTGTATGTGATTCACATGCACTCAAATCGAGGGTTGACAAACAGAAAGGCGTAACTCAGCACTGAAAGAAATATTTAAAAATTTCTTTAATTCTGCTGTTCATAATTAAAAATTGTTCGTTTACTAAAGTTTATATAATGTTTGCTTACAGTTCCATATGAGCTTTACGAGATGTTTACATTTTGAGTAATGAATAGATTTGCTTAGTAGGAAATAGTAAACATCACATTTCTCAAAAGCAGTAGTACAGCAGAATTAAAGAAATTCTTTAATATTTCTTTCAGTGCTGAGTTTTTACGTCCTTCAGTTTGTCAAACCACCCCCCCCCCCCCCCAAACCCCCCCCCCTCTGCCCCCCCCCCCCAGCCGACCCCCGCCCCCCACCCCCCCCGCCCCCCGCCCCCGCGTGCCCCCCCCCCCCCCCCCCCCCGGTAATGGGTGGGTAGGCCCGAAAAAAAGAGAGTCGGAATCAGGTCCTTATCTAATTTATGACCTGCTGGAAAATAAATAAATGAAAGCACACTCAAATCATTTGATGCACATTGTTCAAAATTTATGGTCACAAAGTAGAGTTTTTGGATGGGAAGATGTACACCCTTATTTAGCATATTAAACCTTGAAAATATATAAAGCTTACAAAGTCTTTGGCCAACTACCTTGGCACTTTTGTTTGTACACCCATAATTTTTATATGCTCACTAAATTTTCAGGAAGCGTGGTAGAGTGGAATATATATCTGTTTTCTAATATAAAGGGGCATTTTGTGATTTTTAAACACCACCCTTGTTTATTTGCAGTAGGGGGTCAGGGGTGGTTTTTATTCGGTTTTTTTTCTGGATCTCTTCTAGTAGTTGTCGTTCAGTGAAATTTCTAGCGTGGCTTCTTAGGTTCGTCGGTATAGTTTGGTCGTATTTGCTGCCTGAATTGGTCTGGTGGTTCTAAGTTGACGTGGTGTGTCTTGTTGGATCTTATGCGTGGTGGTCTTTCGTTAGGTGGTCACTCAGATATATGCAATGAAATAGGAGCTCAGTTGGGATGTCAGAAAATTGGGTGTGGGATGCTAAGCTGATATAATTCCTTGAAAATGCTTTTATCCCAAATTTCAGTTGGTATCCAGTAGCTCATATGCCACTTTATTTTAATTGATTATACTTTGTTCGGTCATCAGTTGGGGTGACTTCATGACGCGATGTTGCATTCGCTCTAGCCGTTTTGATTGCGCACCTTTGTTGGCTTGCGTAAATGCTGCAATTTCCAAGGTCAACGCTCCGTTTGTTTCAGGACGCAAAACCCTAAGACGCGCAATGACGTCACCTCCAACTTGAGACCAAACAGACTAGAGTGGCATCAGTGGTGAAGTGGATCTGTGAAATTTCTTTGTGATGGCCACATTCCCCTTTGCAATGTGGGTATGATCACTCTCTATACTTGAGCCAATGGTTAAGAAGGTAAAAAGACCCGTTATGTTAGGAGCACCCAACTTTTTTTTTAAGGCTAGTCCCGGCCAGGTTTAAGTAGAACCCAAAGGAATGGTTTGTTTCTAAGGAAAAAAGTGAAGGTGCACAATTTTTTATTGCATATTTGCCACTTTTTTCCCAGCCACTTACAGCCCAATGTCGAAAAACAAAGAAATCACTGAAGTGCAAATTTTAAAAGCTTTGCTGGTGCGGTCTTCTGAGATGAATATTTTTTTTTGGCCTTAAGTATATTGATGTTATTGGCCCGTATTCGCAAAAGAACTTAGTCCTGATTTTAACTCTTAGTCCATGACTTATAAAAAATTAAATAGTGAAGTCTTCAGTTTTGTACTTATGTTGCATATTTTTAGCAGTATAAAGTAATACAGGGAAAAACCAAAATGTAAAGATCCTTCATATTGGGAATTAGTCCTGGACTAAAAGTCACACCAGGACAAGGTTCGTTGTGAATACGGGCCAATATGGCTTGTATTTTATTCCATTTCCCCTGTATATAATGCAGTCGTCATGTAAGTCATCTTTGTATCTTATACAAAGAAGACAATAGATAGTAATAATGAATCCCAGTTACTTTATTATTGTTGGTGATATCTTGGAGTTTTTATCTTGCAAAAGTCTATAAGTAAAACCTGGCAACAGTTTCATGGTCACAATAAGCTTAGGTTTGTCAAAATAATGTATAGCTTAGAATGAGAATTTTTGCATGTATGTTTGCAAGCTTGTATTCTTAATTTTTGGTTGTACTATTTAAGAGAATTGATTTAAAACAATTAGGGGCACACACATGCCACAAACAGTGCTAAAAATAATACAATCTCACTTTTTGTATAAATTTTGTTAGGTTTACAAATATGGCAGCATTTATTCTGTAACCATGCCTCCATTTCCATCTGCTTGTGTTTAACCGAAAAAATTGTAACAATCCCATATTAACTTGAATGATTAATTGTGCCAGAATCAACTATTCAGTTGAATGGGACTTGTGCATGTTTTTATTAAGATCTGTCATAACAATTTTGCACATCATCGTGCATCAGAAGCTCTGTGTGGTGCAATACTAGTGTGTACTGCCCAACACTGCACAATGCGCAGAAATATGGGGTCATGCAACTCATCAAGTAAATACCATCATTTTATTAGTCTTGAAGCCATTTTAAAACTTTATTCATGAAGTCAGCTCCTTTGATAATAATATTAGATGGCTTTTTTTGATTGATGAAAGAAAATATTGCCTGTCTTTATATTTTATCAAGGCTCAACTACAAGTATCACATAAGATGGAGAATCTTGATTTCATTTACAATGTTAGTGCATTTGCAAGTAATCCAACATTGTGTATTATCTTTAGCTACTACAGTATGGTTTTTGAGTGCAATTTATTTAAGAAATAAAGGGTTTAGTATCGGTATCATTAATGGGCATGTGTGTGTCCGAGGTCAGAAAAACTAAATTGATGAGGCATGCACAGCCGTGCCCATTATTAGTTTTTCTCATAGATGATACCGCAAACCCTTTATTTCTATTCTATTACCTAAAACAGCTTGATTTTTAATAAGACAATGCATTTGTGACCCATTATTGCAGATTATCATGTTTTGAGGGAGTCCAAGTGTTGAAAAAATTGGATCCGAAACATGATAATCATAAAATTGGATGATTTACGCCCAAAATTTATTGGTCTCGCTATGAGTTTTAAAATATTGGGCTCGACTGCGTCTCACCCAATATTTTTGCAACTCATAGCTCGACCAATAAATTTGGACTCAATCGATCCAATTTTATAAGAATAATGGCCAGTAACCTGACCAATCAGAATGCTGTGTTTTCAATAATGGG
>JAMKCH010000496.1:0-61599 GCA_023653785.1 Ophioderma brevispina | reverse complement strand
TGAGGGCAAACGAAACTCTTGTTTAATGCCCCTGGAGGTGGTATCAAGATGTCGCGCAGCTGGACGATCCCTCATTTAATGGTTGCTTCTCTATTCACACACGGTGTAGGGATCATAGAGTAAAGGATCGGTCCCTTCTGTACCTGCAATAAAGGACACCGGCCCTGAAACACCACTTCCACTCAGGTTCTAAAATGGGAACAAAACGGACGATTATAAGAGAGTAACTCTTGTCATCACCCAACTAACACGAACCTTGGTGAAGACCTAATGAAAGAATCAATCACTCCTGTAGTATCGGAATAACCTACAATCCATTAACATCTTTTCATGTCTCTCCGCTTCTATGATATTCAATTCTTTTGTCTTGATTTCTTTAAAAAACTATACATGCATCTTTGCTGAATTAAAGTCTATTTACAATATAACAGTTAAAAAAAAACCAAAAAAAAAAAGAGCAGATGCATAACAATAATCTTTCTTACTCCATGTTTCCCTTAATTTTCGTACTTGATTAGAAATACGATTGCAACTGAGTTGAATGAATGGTTCTGGATACTCGCAGTAGGACTACTACTTTTAGTTATTGTATACAAATTCAAAATATTTTGGCAATTGACAAGGTAATGGACCTTTAACATCATTATCACATTCTCACATATCCACACAGTGTTAAGATGAGCAATAATATCGCTTTTTTTGAAGAGGGGCCCCCTTTTTCAAAAAGTTTGAGATTTTTACACGGTTGCATTGGTACCTGGCTCGTAAAAACTATACCTGTGAATGTTAAGCTCAAAAATGTATGTGTCACAAACGACGGGAGGTTGTAACTATAATAATATATCGGAATGCTCCGATAATAATTCAACCCACGGTTTAATGGAAAATGCTTTCCCATATGAAATAGCCGGAAATAGCGCTCACGTACGTGTCTACGCGTCATCCATTTGTTTATTGTTTAGGAAAGTCAAGTTAGAGGGTCATTTTCTTGAGGTGGCACTATTGCATCATGGACGGGACATACACTTAACATTTCCAGCTCTGCCGTGCAGTACAGTCTGGGATCCCAATTCTAATACCAAACCGCTTATTTTGAGCATTCTCGCCAGGAAGTTTTCGTAGACATTACCCACATAACTGTTCAAAATATCAATTTTGAATGGGCGCTCTTCAAAATGTGCCGTTCTTGCGTTAAAGTTTTGTTGAGTATGGGTGTGACCATGCACTTGACAGTTTTTCCTTATCTCAATACACTGTTTGCATAAAGAACCACATTACCATACGGTATGCTAAGATTGGTGATGGGGACTTATCCATGGTTCCGAACTCTTCTGTGACAACCTGCCTACACTCGATAACTATACTAATTGCTCTGAACCCTAACGATTTGCAAAAAACCCCCACCAAGTACAATGTTTGAAAAAAAAATGGGGTCATTTGACAAATGACACACCATTCAACAAAGTTTTAAAAAAAAAAAAAAAAAGGGGGATCATTGGGTTCTAGATGAAAAGTGGTCAGTGTGGTCCATAGTTTAATAAAACTGGATCGTTGGGTATCACAAGGGTGGGCAAAAGGGGTTCAATTAACGAATTACACTTGACTTATTCTCATGTATGTGACCCCGGGGACCTCAGCCATTGACACTTGACCAAACAGCCATGACACTTCCTGTATAACCTCAAATAAAATACGCACGCCATTTTGGGCAGGAATCAGGCATCATGTAAAAGCAAGTCCTTAAGCTTTTGATTCGAGCCATATTTTAATTCCCATAGACCGTGCAACAACGCGCTCTAGTCTTTTGAAGGTTGTGAATGGGAGGGGGGAAGGGGGTAGTGTCGTTTGTGACTCTTGGGTAACCATTTTAAAACGTCATGTCATCGTTTTGACTTAATTTTCTCAACCCACTTCCATTTGGCAACTTATTATTATTTTTTGCATATTTTTTGTAAATGAGTCTAAATCTCACTTAATATTATTTGGAGGATGGAGAAACCGTGGGTATGTAAAAATACCCGGATGGGAACCGTGGGTGATGGGAAACCCCTGCCTGGGGATGCAGAAATTCGTCCCACTTGCTGAATAACCAAAATAAAATTGCTTTCATTAGCTGAGGTTTCATGCCTCCCCCGTAGAAATTCAATAGGGCATCATGATAGGGCTAAAAAAAAATCTGTCAACCATGTAAAAAAGAACTTGTGATTCTCTTTCTCATCCTCGTAGGAAACCCTGGACATTGGGGTTATAAAGGACTGACTTCTCTGGCCTAAGTACAAATAATGCTTTTAAGTCCCTTGGGATTAGGTTTTAACCATTATATTTTTTGTGGGGAGGAGTGCGACCCCCCACAGCAAATATAATATGGAGAGTCTGTCCCAAACGCTAAGGAAAGTGCCCACTCCGCGCACGAGCTTACTCGCACACGACTTACTTTTTTATTTGAAAAAAAAGTAGTGAAGAAAAACGCCTGAGGTAGTCTCCGCCTTTTTAGAACCATGCCAATTAGTAACACTTCAAATCAACACTCCTACGCCCTACGATTATTTAAAATGACATGTGACTTGTGCATAGTGGCATTGACTTGAAGACTACAAACGTTCTGGCTCGAAGGGCATCTGGGGTCACTAAAGTCAAATAATTAGTCTATGTAAAATTTAATAAGGTTAAACGAGAACTTTTAGCCCATCCTGTAGGCCTTGGTAGAAGTCATTAAAGAGTCAATTATTACCCCAATCGCGTGACCCACCGATTTGGGGGTCAAAAATCAAAATACACATGTCCTGTCACTCAAATTATATACAAATTATGTGTGACACGGTGACGCAACGGAGAGAAGAAGCGCAGGACGTATGGATCACAAGAACATTGTAAATCGTGTAGTTCGAGCCCCGCGGTCAACGCGTTTGTGTCGCTGGGTAAGATACTTAATCGCAATTGACTCGTCGACCCAAACAAATCTGGGGAGCTGCTACAATGGGAAATACAACTAAGTGTTGATATGCAATGTGCGCCTTGTAAGGCATTTCTTTAGAGCCATGCCACCTAGATGAAGCGAATGATTGTGACTATTTCCTAACGGCAGCGTATAACAATAATTGTACAGCGCTGAGATACCACGTTGTAAGAACCGCTTTACAAATTATATGCTTCAACCCACGTACTACTACAGATTATGTAATGGATCGTGTGACTTATGCACATGAACTTACCTTGAAACCTCTCCAAAAGTTATGGGGTCGACAGGTCAATTTTGGGTGTATCTAGTGGTCAATCAAGCAAAGTAATTTACTTTTGCGTAAATTTTAAAACACTTGAAATTAAGACTTTAACAATTACGTTTTAAAAATGTTGAAATGGCTATCAACACCTGCGATAAAGAAATACTTTCCGCTTACTTTCTGTCAATGTCCGGCACACTAGAAAAAAAAACATAGACATGTCTAGAATATTTTTAATTAAATCTTGCTATACATTCCAATAAAACATGTTTTTAAATTCCTGGTATTTAATTAGGTACTTGAGGCTATATTCTTGAGATGTCGATTTCTTCTAATTTACATTAAAATGAAACATGTAAGGGCCACGAAAATATGTGAGTCAGTACTGAGGCCGCCTAACCTTATTTGAAAGCCTCTTTTCGTCTTTTTGTTTATTTTTCAGACCAAAAGAAAATTTGACGAGCGCCCACTCCCCCCCCCGAAAAATGGTCCAGAACACAATAAAAAGAGAATTTAAACCGCGCTACACTTTAAACAGTTTCATCACATGGGCCTTCCCGACGGTTCATGTTTGGTCCCCAAAAAAATGCCAATATCAACATTAGTGAATTCTGAAAATCCATTAAAAATCTAAACGTAATATTTTCAAAACACGGAACCATGCATGGGTGATCTTTACAATATATCCGGATTTTTTAGTATATTGCCTACGTTAACACCTTAAAGTAACGTATCTGGGTAACGTTCTGTCGGCTTTTCTTAATGGTTCCGTTCTTAATAAAGTACAATGCTTTACCCGACTTAATCTATCATATCATATCAATCATGCGTATTACCATCACACTAAAGCATTGAGGTAATTGGGACTTTATGTATGGACGGTGTTAGCAGCGCGCAGCGGGAGGTAGTTAACGTATCTGGCGCGGTAATGAACGTAACATGAGGGATTACTTTCATTACCAGGCCTGGCAAATAATTGTTACTTTTCGAAACAAGATTTTTTATGTGCCAACATGTATAAATAATATAACATTGACATTGCTTGATTTATCGCTATTGGAACATTCTTCTACACTGTTAGTTTTTGGCAAATTTGTATCAATTCCGAATTATGGTAACGTACTGGCTGCAATATTGGCGACAGCTCTCAGAGAACCTCTTATGAAACTTTAATGATCCAAATATTGTCGTTGTTTGAACTTATAATTAGTGTCATAATGAGGCTGAATAACAAGTCATGTTCCTGTGTAATATACTCTCTTTGTAACGAGCCCCAAAAAAAAAGATACATTTTAAAGAATGGATTTGGGCTGGCGCCATGGCGAAAAACAAGAATTAAGCATCATCAGCCTTATTGCTTATACTTTTGCCGTGTTTACAACTTTCTAGTCCTAGCATTTTGAAAAATAAGCTCCTATAGAGGTGGGGCTATACAGGGGGAGAAAAAATGATGATATTTCAGATAATTTGGTCCTAACTCTTATTTGATATAGCTTGATCCCCTGACCTTTTGACACCATTTTTGTCAAAATCGGTCAAAAATGAGAAGGTGCCCGCCCCAACGCCATTAAGGGAGGGTGAGGGGGTTTGATATTGATAAATTTTCACTTATGTAATTTTAATGACATTTTAACCATGTTGGTGTCTAAACATCTGTATGTGAGAGGTCAAGAACATTTTAAATGTTCCAGCAGTGTCGATCTACCGCTTTCGTAAAAGTGGCATTTTTTTTGTCAATTCATCTATAGGGGCGCTTTTGCCCTTAAAAGGTAGGCGCGCTTTCTGATTGCAATCATGAAACTTTGTCCTAAAGGTATAATTTGTCCCTACTGCAAAAATTTGAGCTTTTAAACTAAAACGGTTTCGCTGTGGCAGCCAGTTAATTGGAGCATCAAATACAACTGACACAATTTTGTGCCATAGGGTGTGTTTTATGTCAACAAACCTTTGCACCCTATATTTTCAATGATACATTTCCTAAATTCTAAAAATTGTCACCGTGACCAAACAAAAGAGCTATGGCTGAAATTTATGAATGACTAAATATGAGCTTATTTTCAATTCTACATAGAAATAGCTAAAAATCAGTAATGTTAGGGCGTTGCCGGCAAAGCGCCCTCGTGGCTTAATTTTACGTAATGGCTAAGTTTATGAAACGAAAATCAAAACCTGACGAAATTCATCAAATTGTATTCCTTGACTTCAAACATAAAAATTAAACCCTAACATTGCTAAAATATGGCACTAAATTCCGTAATTGACATTTAACCATTTTCAGCCCCCTCAGACCCCCCTCCCTAAATGGCGTTTTGGGTCGGCACCTTCTCATTTTTTGCGATTTTGACAAAATTGGGTCAAAGCTCATGGATCAAGCTAAATCAAATAAGAGTGAGGACAAATGATTTAAACATCATCATTTTAAAGCCCACCCCTACGTCCTAATATATATAATATTAATAAGCCTTCATTCTTAACGACCAAAACAGGCTTTAAACTGTATATGACTGTGAGCGCACGAAGAAATCGTTTTTTGAACACGTTTAAATCGTAGAATGGCCCACATAGGGTTGGTAGATTTTTTGACCCCACTGTCCTTCACCCATCAGAATCTCATGCATCTAGGCTTTGTGCATTTACTACTGTACTTTATTCGTAAAGGGCTGCTGATTTCGCGTGGGTGCAGCTGCTTACCAAGTGGGGTCACAAAATGTACCAACCCGCCTTCCCATAGCTTTTTTGGTAAATACAGAGGGATCAAAAATATTACGGAACGGAAATTGAGTGACATTTTATTCATTTTTTTAGAAGTGTGCAAGTTTTAATTTGCGGATCAGACGGTTATATGAATGTAATATTTATTATGAATTTACATTTGGGTTCGTTCCCCTAGCCTTCGCCCCCCCACCGGGGATAACTAAACCACCAGCATAGAAGGCCATGCCCCATACTCTAAGCTACTCTGTCTGTCTGTGTTTAATCGATTGGTGCTAACACAGAATGAAGCAGCTCTCTTCAATGTCGTCATTCAATTTCATTTTGTGTTGGAACCTTGATTCATCTCGTTTGTATGCAAAAGTCATGTCATGCAAATACGGTTCGGATATGATCCTGTTTAACAAAGTTCGGCGCAACAATCAACTCATACCTCATACCAGTGTTGGAAAATATGATATGGAACCATTTCCAGTTCCCTCGACGACAACTTTATTACCTGACAAAGTGAAGTCAATAGAACCTTCCCCAAAACGTAACTATCAAGGTTACCAAACAAAACTTTGTTCACTCTAGTTTCAAACGAGGTTAAATGGCACAGATTTCAATATATCTGGAGGGTTACATTGACGCATTCCTTTCCTTCAAGTAAAACGTCTAAGTTCCGAACGATTAACCCCACGACTTCTTCTTTTCATGACTTATTGCGTATTTGTTAATTAATAAAAAAACAGGACATGTACGTTAATTGGACGGACAATAATAGGTATTCATCCAATCAGATAACGGATGGCCTTATATATAGACGCGCTATTTGGTTTATAGCGTTGAAATAATTGATTGCGTGTAGCAAGCAATGGAGGACACAATAAGCGTTTGGAACCTCTCCATATCGGGCTCTGTAATGCACTGAGATTCATGACACCTAGGGGATTAAAACCGTCACACAAGTCTTTCACTGGCAATGATCCAATAGGCTACCTGGGAATTGGCTAAATGCAGTATATCAAAACAACAACAGCATACAACAAAAAATTACATATAGCCACCATATGTTAAAAAAATAAAAATATAGCAATTTAACAAATTAAGAGTTTGCTTTTGAGTTCGTTTGGCTCAACATCTCTTATAATGTCAAGACATGGTAAGATATGAATATTGCAAACATACATTATCCATGTTGTAAACTCGGATGATCGTGTAAGGAGACACTTGTGAGGACATGAACAACACGCGGACCAGGTCAAGAATTTGCCGGGGATCTCTTTGAGAACACTGTCCAGCGCTCTTATGTAACCAAAAATACACTCTAAATTACGGGATTTAAAATAATTCCAAAACAAGAATAGTCTTAAAAAAAAAAAAAAAAAGGGATTTAAAATTAATCTTATAGATTTAAAATTCTGATCGATAGATTTAATTTTAAATGATCTAAAAATGGAATTGGTCCCCGTTAATTCACCAATCCTTGGGATTTATTTTAAATCCTTGGGCTGGTATTTTAGAACCCGGTTAAACCAGGGTTAGTCCTACCATGGTGGACCTTTGTTCCTACCAACATACTCTAAAAAGGTTGCTGTAACGCGTGAGAAAATGCCTCATGGAATGGGCCCATGACAGTCATCCATGAGGAATTTTCTCACCCGTTACACTTTAATTTCGCAGTATTTTGAAAGGAAATAAGGTCCACTCACATAGGACTAACTCTGGTTTAAACCACCAGGTCTAAAGTTGGACTCCCATTCAGAATACCAGCCTTGTAATTTTTTTTTTTTTTAAAAGGGGGGGAGTGTATGGGTGCCCGTTAGGGCATTTAAACGGATTTTCGGTATCTTCTCTCTAAATAAGTTACCTGGAAGTCGATGCTGAGCGCTCCATTGCATGAACACGTTCCCTCCTGCGCTTCTACATCTTGCTGCTGTTGTGTTGCGGCAACAAATCCGCAAAGAAAGGCAATGACGGCAAAGAGAGAATTCATATCGCTTGAAAAATAACTTTATTATCTGAAAGATGGGAAGAAATAAGGTCAAAAAAGACAGAACGACAAAGATAATCCGAACGAGAGAGTGAGAGTGTGGGTTTGTGTAAGACTTGGGATTGAGAGGGTGTGTGAGTGATAGTGCGAGCAAGAGTGAATGAGTGTAAGTATGAGGCAATGTGAATTAAGTATAATCTCAAAGAGTCAGTGCAAGAAAGATTGTCAGTGCGACGCAAGAAAGTAACATTTTAGTTTGAAAAAATCTTATTTTACAATGTATATATCATGAAGAAAACTAACATATCATAGAATCCGATAATAAAAGAAAGATGCGATGCGAGTTAGCGCGGAATTGCTCAAAAAGAATTGCCCAAAAGGATTTATTCCACATATCACATTTAAATTCTTTAATTGGCATTGCAAATTAAAAAAAAAGTTTTTCCTTTGCCTTTACTAATTGCTCAAAAGGTATGCACCAAATTCGCTCTCAGATGCGAGCATAAAACCTAAAACCTGATCAAAATGTATTTCATACAAAGAAAGTAGAGACGAGTTCAACTTTATTAACTACTTACTAAAGTTACCTATTTTTGGCCAACATTAAGTTTGGGCAGGACCTGTTTTTTGTAATTTTGATCATTGTTAGCTCTCCATTAAAATTGCTTTCAATGACAAAAGGCACCAACTAAATTCTCTGGACATATAAGAATTAGGAACTTTAAAAAGAACACATACATACCCCTTTCACAAGACCCGATCCCGAATAAGATGATCTGGTTTGTGAAGTCCGTTTCTACTCCGTATCAGGCCCGTACGCGGGGGGGGGGGGGGGGGGGGGGGGGGGGGGGGGGGGGTTTTTTTTTTTTTTTTTTTTGTGCGGGGGTGCGGTCGCACCCCCAAATTCCACAAAACTGCAAAAAGGTCCACTTTTTGGTGAATTTTTGGATAAAAAAGGTGGAAAAATTTTGAGGAATTTTGACCAAAAAAGTCCACTTTTTGGTGATGAGATGTTCAAAAAGTCCAAAAGGTCCATTTTAGAGGGGTTAGGTCCACTTTTACCAAAAAAGTCCACTTTTTAAAAGTTCCGTACCTCCCCAAAATAAATCCTGCGTACGGCCCTGCTCCGTATTCGATGTCGAATATTCGATGTTGAATACCTTAATGACGTATGTCGTGACGTGTTATGTTAATTCCTTGGCATTACATATATCTCCTGTATAAAGTTTAATCCTACGGCTATTTTAAAATCCAATAGCTAAATCTGAGATATAGCTACCGGCCCGCCTGATGCGTACAGCAATACGTCTCCTTGGTCCGTTACTTGTATATTTTGAAAATAAACAGAACTGGCCCACCTGCACCCACGGACATGCTTGCTTCAAATTTAAATGCAGTCTGCAAAAATTCTGCTTGGAGGATTGCGGTATATTATGTCCGCGACGAATTACTAAGTTATTTTGATTTTGGAATTCAATTGGGATCACATTTCCAAGGGAACTGTATATTGAATCATTTGTTTGAATTAATTTATAACTCTGAACTGGAATTCAACATTATGGGACGATGTATTTTTACTTCTGGCGAAATTCATGCCTTAAAATAATGAGCAGAATATATACTGTGTGTATAAACTGAGTCCTCTCTACCAAGTTCTCCTACTTAAAGTTCTAGCAGGAAAATCCTTAGATGGACCGCTCGGATTCGACTTCAATCAAAGTATTCAACATCGCAAAACATCTGTTGGTGACCCGATCGACCACCTCGTCCCCCACTTACTTCCATCCAATTCATATTCCATATGAGGGACAAAACTCACTATAAAAATCGGACGCATAATCGGGCAAGGCCGCAACCATTGATTTCTGACTTAAGAGCTTGGGAACTGATTGTCTTTTAATGGCCCTTAGAATTAGAAAAAAAATTGGAGTAAACTTGGAGGCTTTTAACCGACGCCGCCTGTAGAACCCCAGACCAGCGTTATGTTTTAAAACTTCACTGCATGAGGGTTTGCACTTCGTTAGTGCATGTGGGGCTCCTAGGGGCCCTGCATTATATACCCACTTTCACTAAAGGATTTTTAGATGAATCCACCACCTGTTAGCAAGGCTTCAAGACATAAAAAATAAAGAAATTAATTTTGTTGTTAAAATATGATCAATTAAAAAAACTATGGGCAAAACATTGATTTTAATTTTGCGTTAAAATGTGCGAAAAAGATACTAATTAGTTCTGCATTTTCTACGGCATTGATTCGCCTAGACTGTGTTTGAGCTTTAATCGGAGAAGAATGAACTTTATTTCCCATATTAATATTATAAACGCCAATTTAAATACATAAATAGATACTACACATCACTTCCTGCATAATTTGCACACATACATATACACACAGGATCCAAAAAAACTTTGTATTACTCTCTCTCTCTCTCTCGTTTGCCTCTCTCCATGATTTAAAACCATATAGATTAAAAATGACATTGACATTTACAAGTGTTATGAACAGAGTAGAGATTAATAAAAGACGATAACAAATTAAGAAACAAGTTGTTTAAGGATTTCAGATTGCACGCATTTGTAACATCTATCATTCACAGATTCCATTAATTTTAGGCACCCATAACAAACCTCGCCTCTGGTAATCGTATTTGGTTCCTCACATTTTAGTTCATTCCTATTTCTGTATCGAATGAGTTTCTTTTTTTGGTGAATCTATTACAGAGATAACTTGGTGCTTGTTTGTTCATAATTTTATACATAGTAACTCTATTAATTTTTATTTTTCATTTTGTCATGGGCACTTCCGTTAGTGCATTGGGGGGGGGGCTCCTAGGGAGCCATGCTAATTAACGCAAAAAACGACGTGATGGATTTGCATTTTTTTGCGTCAATGCAAGCACAACTAAAAGTTAGACAAATACAAAACAATATAAACGAAATATATTACAGCGTTAAAAATCGCCAGCCGAAAAAAAATGGGCCCCTACAACACCCTTGTGCAGTTAAGTTTTACTTAAGTTTTACGTGGAAATCACGAAAGTATCGTGATGAAAGCTCGAACATTGGTGATCATCAAAGAAAACCAAATAATGTCACCTACCTGAATAGATGGAGCTATCAAAGGCTTTTCGCAATTGTTGTTCAGCCAGATTCTGATGTTGAAGTGGTGAATTCTAAGAGCAACCCAATCAATTGAGCAGTTGTCAATACCCTTTATATAGGCCTATTGGTCCTGGATATTGCTGTTATTTCAATTTTACTCAGTTTTATTTTTTCAAAAACATTACAGTGTTTGACATTTTGATATATACACGTACTCTCTGGAGGAAAATAAAATGGAACAAAGTACTGGCATGTACCCGGACCCAAAACCAATTGCATAACTTCACACGGCCTTATTAAAGGAAACCTGAAGCCTAAGGTCCGTATTCCAAAACCTGTTTAACGAAACGCAATGTTAGTTTAAAATCGCCGCAAATTAAATGTTTTGAATCAATAAATTAATAAAGTAGAATCTTTAAACAAGAGTAACATCGTTGTTAAAGGTGTAACGGAAGAGTTCACATAACAGGTGTTCCTTAAAAATGTTAAAATTCTCATTTGTGCACTAATTACGTAGTGCATGATTAGATGGTCCCCACAACTGAAAATATATTAGCTCATTAATATTCATAGCCTTCCAAAAAGTAAACATCATGCATCAGATGACCTCATCATGTTCTATCACCGTACTACGTCTGAAGTGCTTTGACTATATTTCTGTTTGGTGATCGGTAGAGTTTAGAGTAGAGTACATGAATTAAATTGAATTAAAAAATATAGATTGAAATTGTTGAATTTATATTTTCCTTAATAGGCCGAATACGCCTTCTTTATGTAATAAGATGATGATTTAGTACGGTTTTCTATGGGGACAATTACGATAGCAGGCAAGTTCAAAACAAGGTCTGTGGTTTACTTTTGTACTTGTTTGTTCAGTAAACCTTCGAAACGGTCTAGGTAGGTGGTCTACAACCGATTTAGTGCAATTTGAGAGAAATTTGTATCCTAAAAAATCTCCCCTGTCCACTTATCTGCCTGATTGGTAAACAATTTGAGACCAATTTGAACTATTGAGACACAATCGATAATGTATATACGCTTGTTTTGTACTATTTTACCGATTTGATGGAATCACAACCTTCAAAAACACTTGGACACTGACAATAAGCTTTTAACTTTACCTCCTTCTTCCCCTTCCTCCTCAAGAAATGAAACCTCGAAGCACAATTTTGTTATTTTGATCATCTCAACATTTTCATCAAGGAAGTGCTGGTTTTCACACCTGCAATGTTCCAGTAATTTTTTTCTCAACTGCATCCATCCTAATGAGAATACGAAATGGCCTCAATTTGCATTCATCTTACCTTACAGGTGGGTGACCGCTCGTGGTCCATTTTTTATATGGTGTTTTCTCCCTGAAAGTTTGAGTTAAATCAACCGTTAAAAAACTGATTTTAGCGTAACATTCAGCTCACTTTAAGGTTGTGTTCAGGGGCTTGGGAGGTTAACACATGGTTAAAGCAATATAGCACATTGTTTGAAGAGCGCCCTCCCATTTTTCAAAAATTAGATTTTTACACGTTGCAAATTGGTAACTGGCTATTAACTATACCTTGATGGTTCAAGCTCGAAAATGTCTGTGTGTCACAACGAGGAATGTTGTAATTAGAATAATTATTATTCGGGACCCGATAATAATTCAACGCTGCAAAACGCCCTTCCAATGTGAATAGCCGGGAAATAGCGCAATGTACGGGTCTACGCTCTCCATTAGTTGTTTTATTGGTTTGAAAGCAAGTCACGTTAGAGGTAATTTTCTCGAGGGGCATTGTTTCATCATGGACGGACAAAACTTAGCATTTCCAGCCTGTCGATCCCAATTCTAATTAACAAAAGCGCGTATTTTTTGATAAATTCGCATTTCTTAGCATTCTCGTTCGCAGGTAATGTTTCCTAGACAATTACCACGTAACTGTGCCAACATCGCAACTTTTGAAAATTGGGGGCGCCGGGCGCTCTTCAAAAAATGTGCCAATTTATCTTAAGGTTACAGTTTTGTGACAGCAAGGTACTACCAGTTTGAAGAGAATATTGTACAAGCCAGAGGTGACGGTATGGAAGTGGGTGCTGTAACTAAAAAGGCGAAAAAGACAGTTTGAGGTGGTTTGGCGGGGGTAGAAAAAAATGTAGATGTGTAGGTTCTCACCAGGGGTGGCAAAATGTAGACGTACGTGAATATCCGTCTTTTCTTCGTTTTTAATAACCAATTGTGTCCGAGGGGAACGCGGCCCCCCAACCCCACCGCTACCCCGTTTGCACGACCGTGTTCAGAACAAATAGCTTTTTTCAATGGAAATAGCTGTTGGACGAGTTAAGAAAAGGCGAGGTTAGAGACAAACGCGAGATTAGTAAAACGAGTTTACCCCGCCTCCCTCCCACAAAAATAAAATTTGTCATCAAGTCCCGCGGAGAGTTACGCCAAAGCCATAAGTCCTACTGGCGAGTTACGCTATAGAGAGTTACAAGGCAATGATGGGTCTAATAGGCAAACTAAAGGTTGCAAATTTTTTTTTTAAATATTGCGGACAATGCAGCACACAAGATATTAAAAACTCTGGGACGGTGGTCATAGCCCTAAAGGGTAAAATCAAATTGTAGGTTCATGAAATGTGTTGACCTAAATAAAAAAAATGGAGATTTAAACAAATTTTGGCTTCAAATCGCTGATTTCATTCTGGGTGGGGGGGGGGGGGGGACTGCGAGGGAGGGGAGAACAAAAATTGGAGGGGGGAATTCCCACATGCCCCTGGCGACCCCAATGGTGGTATTAAAGTTTGCATGAAAACAGCCATTATTCAGTGTCAATGCATTCCCACATAATTCAAACAACAATCACTTTCAAAGGGACAGTGCATGCAGGAAATATTAATTGTAAATGGCCTAATAGTCAGTTCAATTTCCAAGAGATCAATAATTTATTACAAACTGGTTGACAAACGGTCCCCATTGGACTTTCCAGCACTCACCACTATGTTCACGTTCAATGACCTGTAAATAACTTTGATCATCCCCCTATTATCCCACCCCGCACAATCGCCCTGCAATGCTTGCACTCACTCTGCTCAACAAACCCCATATTAAAGACGCCAACCCACAAAAGCAAAATTTAAACCCATACACAATTCTTGTATCTTCTTGAGGAGAAAAACAAACTGTTATAGTTACATTTTACTAACCCGCCCTTTTCTTTAACGCACCATGACTTGTCCCCAACATATAAATTTAATTACACTCGCCACTTGGACTACTTGGACTACTTGGTAAAAACCTAAATCGCCACTGGGACTTGACGCCAGAGATCTGGACTGGCATAAGAACCTAACTCGCCAATGCAATGGGGCTTTTTATATAATCTTCGTGGGGATAACTTTTTTCTAACTGGATTTTGTCCTAACCGCCCCTGTAATCGCTATATACCTGTCCCCTTTATCAATCATAGCTATTGTTCTTCTGCCAGGCAAAGATGTAATCCTGAAGTGACCAAACCCTCATGCAGTGGTTTACTCAGTTCTTAATGTGTTTACAAAGCCCATTATTGTTTACAACTTCTCAGTGTTACTGAGACTGTCTGTTGAGTCAAGAACAGTCTCATATTTCCATACATGCCCATGGTCAGTGATAATAGACCATTACCTACTTGCACCACTAGTGATAGTGACATTCCATTGCCTTGCACTATATGAGACTAGTAGTCCTAACCTAAAGGTAGCTATGTAACAGTTTTTCTGATTGGTTGGTCAGATGCAAAATTTGCTTGACAAATTAAACGTAGACATGACTTCCTATCTAAGCCAATTAATCCACTACAATAATATTCCAGTATAATATACAATTGTGGTACAGAATTACATTGTTGTATGTATATGTTAAACACTGTGATAGCATGGAAACTATGTCATAAGCAGGCTAATATTTCATGTGTGGTTAACATGGGACAACTTTTGTACAGCAATGTATGCAGGTATACTACACAATAGTGATTTGGCCTTTGCACTCGATAAGAAGTTCCGTGGTATATCAAATGGGAAAGTATTGGTAACTGAAGCTTGGTGTTCCATGCAATTGATTTTTCTCTACTTAAAAATAATACCAGATTTATCAGAAAAAAGAACTGAAACTGAATGTCTGTGTTTCACAATAAAAGGTTTGATCATTATGATGATGCCTTGCATAGTATTTATATATTAAAATATAGGTCTCACAAACTCAATTTGTTGTTCATTTCACAAATTGGCACTAAAATGCAGAAAGATTGTCCTTTTTTAAGGACTCGTCTTGTTTTAAAACATCCACCCTATCCTCAGCCTTGAGCAAGCGTGAGATTCTGTTATCCTTAGAATTTTTCTGGGTCACATCTGGAACATATATCTTGGGCTGAATTATTGTTCATAGCATTATGACATTTAAAAGCATAAACATTAAAGGGGCAATAATTCGTGATCCACAACCTCGTCCCCTGATTTACCCACAAACGTTGAGATTTTTATTTTTATATCGTTCGATCGTTAGCCTTAGTAATCCGGAGTGTAACCTTAATCTTACGCTCCCCGCGAATTCGGTCGTATCGTAAGAAATTTGCAATTTTGAATTCTCCGTAAACGGACAGAAATTACAGCACAGTAACCCTATGGGACATGTGAAAGAAGCCCTGCCCCCATAACACAAAAACCGGCATGAAGACGTTTTTTGTGATCAACTCAAATTTTGTGAATAACCTTTCTCAAGGATATCTATAGTCGATCCAACCTCCTATGTCCCCCATAACATTGGCGTTGGACGGTTATAATCTATGATATATGAGGGGCAGTAATAAAGCTTCACACAAATCATGATTGTTTGAAAAATTCGTCTTAGAGGCTTTTTAAATGAGAGGAGCATAATATCAGGACAGGCAAGTGTGGGTTAAAGAAGGGGCAGGCCATCAATATTTTCCTTGCGTTAGGCAGGTGCTATTTGAATATCCAATGTACCCAAATAAATTTAGGTAGACATGTTCAGAGTATGTACAAGAATTTGTAGGGCGATTTAATTAAAAAATAATAATATAAGAAAGAAGCTTATGTTGCCAAAAACCATTAATAAACAAGCACTTCTTTAAACTTAAATCTGTTCAAAAAACTGTTCGAGGAAGCTCTACAAAAAAGTACCGAAATAGATTGGAAAATGCAATAAAACTTAATATATAGAAGCTCTACTGGACAAGGAGCAAGAGGAATATTGTTGATATTGACATAAAATCAAATCTAATTAAGCTGACTGAGGACAGTGGGAACAGTGCAATCAGCATCAGACGATGATGACTATTAAGTGAATTTTTACCTCGTAATATACGATTATACTATGGCCTACTGCATCTGGTTTTATTTCATGTGAAAAGTTTGGGAAATGTACGACAAAATTACTTTTTTGTGCTCAGTTCCTATTTTTACTTGGACGCGGAGTCAAATCTTATTGTGATCGGCTATCATATCTACTCCGATTAGTCTAGTGGAATAGAAGGGGTGTTCGTGCACCCCCCGAAATAAACTTCTAATCAACGTCTATATCTGAAAAAATGCGTAGATAGAAGAAAACAAGTGCTATGTAAAAAAATCAAAAAGTGTCCCACGTATCATTTTATGCAAATTTAGGCAATTAGTATCACCATTACAGAAAAATACAATTTTCGATATAGCTCAGCCAATACTGTTGATAAAATGACATGAGGTGCCTGGACCTATGTTTCGAGTGTCAAAGATCAAGATGGAGCACCTTTAATTCCATTGTTGAATGGCCACAAAACTTAGTGTGTTATGTGTGTATGAATATATAAGAATGGATTTTTTTTCTCTATGCGGTGATAATTGATAATATTTGCAGTGTCATGGTTTTGTTCAAACAAGTTTAATTAAATATTGCTGATGTTTTCCCCCCGATACGTCAATTCGAACATCATGCCAGAAGTTGCTGGGCAACTTTGACCTAACAACTTGTGCAGAATATAAAAATAAAAATCCGAAATTTATGGCTTTAAACTTCATTTTTTGTATTCAATTTACCGCGCTTTCAGAAGAAAACTCACCGACCTAATCATATGTAAACTGGTTAGTTTATGTGACAGAGGGGGACGGTATTTTGTTTTACTCAAAACCGAATCGTGGGGGTATTTTGTGACTCCAGACCCGAGAATCGTGGAGGTATAACACCTGCTATACACTGCTCCGCATACCGGACCGTGTACTATCTTTTATAATGGTTAGTGAAGTCTATACATTCCATTGGTCACTGATATTATGAAATGAGTAAATTGATTTGACATTTTTCATTTTTAAGAATGGTGCAAGTTTTATTTGGGGCCACAGACCGGTTATGGTCATGTTTAATAATTAATCAATATTTTACACCGTTTTGTCTTATCCCTTTACGGGATTACGGAATTTTGTTATGCAGCTTGTTATTGGTCTACGCCCCATAGTCTAGAAGTAGATGGTTTTCACCTGTTACTTCTCAAAAAGAAAACTGTTCAAGCCCCTATTCCATCTTACTAGCCCTTAAAATCCGATTGACTTCGATCAAAGACTTACGCTTCTTGCCGGGGCTCTTGCTAAAATAGAACATTACATACACCTGTCATTCAATCCCATAACTATCAATTACCCAGTTGTCGACTGGCATTTAACCCAATTTTATTTAGTACACCTTTTGGTCTTGACCGTACACGAAACGTACCATCTTCTGCTCAACTTACCACAACTTTGACCCCAATTTTTCAAAGCATTTTGGCCTCTTTGGACACTTTCGGACACAAACATGTCTGTTGGGTTGTATTCAAAAAGTTTTATCTAATGTCATTCCTCCTAATCCTATTTCAGTCCACAGACCGGATATGTTTAAATTAGTGCTGAATAACGAACATCCTTATTGCACCTAAACATTAAATCAGGGGCTAATTTTGCGTTTTGCTGTCTTTCGTTAAAAAGTCATGTTTTCCTCAATTATTTCCGCCAATGAATAAATAAATACTTAATCGGTCAGAACAAACGAGGAGTTCCATTAACCATCAGAGAAATTTTTCGCTGGAATCGTAATAAACTGTTGTAGTATAGACAGTGTGGATGTGTCAATTACTTCGGTCTGAAAATTTCCTGACGGCCAAGTTGGGTAGGCATGAACAGAATATTCAAAGGTGCAATAGAACGGCCCTTCTTGAAAAGTTACGCAGACAATGAGCTGGTGAATGAGAGTAATCCTGGTAATCGGATTTCAAAATCTAGCCATCTCCTTCTTTCTCATTTCTCTGGGAAATTAGTAATGATTACTCGCCGATCATCGATTGCGCAGAGGGAGTATGATCAAACAGGTCGCTGTTGAAGCCTTTCCTTTTGTTGAGTGAATGATAAACAGATAAATTTTTCCGGGAGTGTGGAGTCGATTGTGCTTCATATTCACTTTCTTCCATGCTTTAACGCCACAAAAATCTTATATTATTCCAGGGTTCTACAAAGGCATTTCTTCCTTAGGAGGAAAAAAAAATTCCTCACTTAAATAATCCCAAAGGAGTCTTATATATTTAAAATGATACCTCTTTCATTTTCTAAGAGCAGTGCTCTCTCGCACTTTCCTTTAGAACATTTGGCTATCTCTAGGGCCTACATGTATGAATGTATCCCGGTTGTAGAGTAATATAGTCCGGCGTACTCATTAGTCCGGGAACCGTATGGTGAACAATAGGGCCAATCGATACTCTGCTCGAAACATAGTTTCACGCTTTTATCCGTTATGTTCTATGGAGCCCCCCGGACTCTGTGGCACTCGCCGGACTATATCTGCTTTCACACCGATATAGATTTACCAATAGACACGCATTATTTGATGACAGACGGAAAACGTATTACAACTTTCTTTTATTCATTACGTAAAAAGGATTTTGTTTATATTGAATTTAAATTTGAACCAAACACAAGATACAGGGAGGAAAAACGAAAAATGGTTAACTCTCAATACTAACAGCTGCATGGAACCGTACGAGCTCGTAAAATAAAGTGGACAAGTGTGTTCGTAGGGACCCGCAAAATAGGTTTGCCAATATTCAAAAGACAATAAAATATTTTTCGATCTATTTGTTTTAAACTTTCGATACCCTATGCATTGCGCATCCTTTCATGAAACAATATAATACTATCAAACCGATTTAATTAGATAATTAGTGCGAGTGCGGGTGCCTAGGATATCCACCTTGACTACCATTGGGAGGTCAGTAAAAATAACTTATAAAACAACAGACATGAATATTTTTCATGTTTAAGGTATGATTAAAACAATAATAATAATATAAATGGTCAGTAACTAGCCGGAAGACAATCAAAAATAGGACATAGCAAAACATGACAAGATTTGCATTCAATACGGTAGATTGGACTTGTAGACATTATGTTAAAACTTTTTTTCACATTTATCTTTTTTTGTGGAAATGGGCGTCCATTTTTGATTCCTTTTGTTAGACCTTGAAAATAATGTTTTGCCATTAGGTTACTTTGGGAATTCACATTTTAAATATTTGTTATTTATTATATTATGACCACCCACCGTGGATCAACTTCAGGAGTAAATTCATGATGGGAAAATGGTTAACGGAGTGCGGGGCCATGTAACATGCCCCCGGTTCCACCCAAAAACTGGAGTAGGAAGATCTTGGTCCACTTAAACAATATAGCACATTATTGTGAAGAGCGCCCCCAATTTCAAAATTTAATATATTTGGTGAGTGAGTTGGTATTGTCGACGAAAACTATACCTGCAAACGAGAATGCTAAAAAATGCGGATATCATAAAATAAGCGATTTGTAATTAAAATTGGGATCCAGAGATGGAGACTTAACGGCGAGCTGCAAATGCTACGTTTTGTCCGTCCATGATGATGAAATAAGTGCCACCTCAAGAAAATAACATCTAACTTGAAAGTGCTGAACCAATTCATAAAACAACTAATGGATGAGTGTAGATATGTCCACTGGGGCTATTTCACACCGGGATTTCACATTGGAAGGCGTTCCAGCAGCCGTTGAATTATATCGGGATTCCCGATATTTAATATTTCTAATACAAAATTCCTTTGTTTGTGACACATAGACATTTCGAGCTTTAACATTCACAGGTAAAGTTTACTAGCCCGTTACCAATGAAACCGTGTAAGAATCTCAAAATTTTTGAAACATGGAGGGCGCGCTTCCAAAAAATGTGCTAATATTGCCTTAAGTGTTAGCTAAAGATACCTTTTAAAATACCGTGTGAACGGTTAAATACCTAATTTCATAAATTGCTAAGCTACATAGTCAGGGAATAACCTAAATCCAGTAAGACGAACTGAAAAGGACTCGGCGGAGTTTTTCTTAGGGGGATTGTATCATAACATTAACGAATATAAAAGAAAATATAACATTTTATCAATATATAATTATACAGTTTTAAATTTAAAATATAACGCACATATTTTTAAACCTACCAAAAAATATATTGAGGAACGTATTCCGCTGCTACCGATGATTCAACAGTTGTTTGACATTAAATAGCATTGCTCTGTAAAAATGCTGTATACAGCGCAGCGCGGCGTTTCGTTTTCCACCCGCAGTTGGAATGAGGATCACGGCAGTATAGTAGAAGACCAGCCTTTAGATCCTGTGACCAACAATGGAGCTATTTCAGATTTCAGGTCAATCAAGACCGTATTTGTGGTATTAAAGTGCAAATGATTTGTTCATGCAAGAAAACATATCTTAAATAGACCACTTGCATCTTTAAAATCGGATTATATTAACCATATGACCTTGACTAAAGGCGTTGGCCTTTGACATTTCGGCAATAGCTTTAACATTAGATTCCGTATGATAAAGGGTGTAATTGGACATGCATATATTGACAGTTTCACCTTTTTTACCCATTCCCTAAACCCGAACATTCAAGCGGAAATCCCAAGTCAAAAACGTTCAAATACATCAGGAACATAAAATGCCTAAAATTGTTGCCAAAGTTGGTCACGGGATCATAACAGGTGGTCCTCTACTACTAGATATGTGCATACACTATACAAGTCAAATTGTTGAAGCTACCCCCTAATAGATATGTACATACAATTCAAATATTAAAGCTACCATTATTAGATATATATGATATAAGATACAATGTCAAATGTTAAAGCTACCCTTTATTAGATATGTACAAAAAGTAAAATTGTTGTTGAAGTACCCTTTATTAGATATTTGCATTACAATGTCAAATTGTTGAGGGCTTACTCTTTTGATAGGTAACCATTAATACAAGTCAAATCGTTGAAGCTACCCTTTATTTAAACATGGCACCATACATGCAAGTCAAATATTGAGTACCTTTTATTAGATGTGTACATACAAATCAAATATTTGAAGCTATACCTTTATTAGATGTGTTAAATACAAGGACAAAATCGGAAGCTACACTTTATTAGATATGTACATACAAGTGAAATGTGAAGCTATCCCTATTAATAGGTATAGACAATTCGTTAAGACCGTTTGCCGTTGGTCTGGTGATTTTTTGCTTAAGTATTATATTTTGCCTTAGAGCGTTAGAAAGCGGATTATTACGGGCACGATTACATACGCTATAGAATCTGAACGCTTTGAGTTCTGTTCAACTCATTCTGTTTATGCCGAGCAATGAAATGAGTCATTTGTCGGCAAAAAATGTCATTTTTACAATATTTCAATTTTTGTGGCCACTAGGCTCAAATTGCTGAACACCTCATCTAAACTAGACTTCGGATCCTAGAATGCCAATTGTAGTGTCCATTTCGAACAATGCAAAAAGAAGGGAACACAAAATTGGATATATCTCGAGTTTAGGTGGATGACATCACTAATTTCACCATTTATACGCCAATGTAGTATGTTTTATTTTTTTGTTAATTAAAATTGTTAAGAGGCAAATATATACATATTCATACATATTCATACATTTCATATTCCATTTGAAAAGAGCTAGGAACGGAACTTCTCCAGGTCAGTTTGGAGCAACTCCAGAGCATGGTCCTTGAAGGTTTCACATTATTTGAGCAGGAGTAGTTCAGTATTTGGAAGTTATTAAAAGGAAGGTGGTCATTGTGAGTTGCTTTGTTATCAGAGACAACATGTCACCTGTGGATGTCTGTGATCCCATACATTTCGGATTATCTAGTTGTGACAAAAGAATGCCACGTTTTACGTTCCATTTTGTAAATGAGGAAAATAAAGTTCCTATAATTCCACTTGACGCATACTTTGCCTGCTTGAGAGCAAATACTTTGTCCCACATTTGAAATTCAAGATACAGTTTATACAGCGCTAACAACTCTTGAACGGCTAGTACTGTGGAGGGTGCTGATATAACCGGTTTGCTGCGTGGATCTGCAAAGGAAGAGACATAGAACATGTAGAATATACAAGAAACTTTTTCCATTTTATGTCTCCAAAAGAATTGAACACGTTTTACTTTAAAACATCCACTTGGCAGCATAAGTTTGACCTTGCTTAGATTAATTCATCAAATGTTTTATAATTATTACACCAACTGCATGTAAAAATACAGGCAATCTAGTGCGACTATTTTACATGAACGTGAGAAGTTTGAGAACAGAGAGTTCTTTTCGGCATTATTAGTACGGAATTCAAGTGGAACGTATTTGTAATATCCAGGCTCGTACACATCAGCGGCCAGCTAAAAACACAATCACGACTCAGAACTTGAATTAATTAAATCATTAAACAATTAACTTAAAAAAAAGGTTCGAGTTAGTTTGTTCCGGTTTGAAACCCTTTTAATTAAAGGCATGTGGGACAAGCTATACCTCTACATAAACCCCAATATGAGCTATCTTAGATAGCACAGCGGGATAATTTAAAAAAGAGCTACAACAGACACAGTCAGCCATGCAAAACAAGACAAACATATTATTTCTACCTCCTTCCCGCGAATATTTCAATCAAAACATTTTTTAACAAATGATAAAGAAATGCCAATCTACTTACTTGTTTTGCTTGTTACTTTTGTACAGTTTGCATGGCTGTAGTCGGTTGGTTATATTGCCCCTAAAGAGGAATAGAACAGTTTCTGCTCAACTTAACCAAAATGAAGGCGCGTGTTCCCCGATCGTCTTTTGGATACCTTCCCCTGAATTTGCCTGGAAGTAGTACAATTTTGAGATCAGATGAAAGGCTGTCTTTTTTCCTCAATCCTTGTCATCTTTAAATATCTGCCTTCAAATCCTTGCCATTCCCAGACAGCCGACTAAAAATCGTTTTAATGGATAGTGAGTATAACCAAGTCCCTGAGATGCGAATGTCTCCTACGTGGCTCCCACCCGCTCTTTGACGCGTCCGTCGTGAGAAGATGAGGATAGTTTTACAGTAACATAGTTTTATACAATGCTACATAATGGATTAACTTACCAGACTTCATTGTCAATATATTGTGTGTGAACAAAGTAAGTTATCATGTAAAGCATTGAATACAATACCAATAGTGTTTCATTTATGGAAATCCTACATTAATTCTTTGGCCAAGCTATTACAACAGGTTAAGTAATACTTTAAGAACTCCTTGATAATTAAGTAATCTGTATCTTATACTAGGCGGTTAAGATGCTATTTTATATTATATAAAAAATAAAAGAGTAATAATATTAATTACGTTACATCTTCGTAAGGTCTTGATGTTCCCGGTCATTAAGTCAGCTGATTTATTCAAATTAACATAATTTTGAGGAACAGAATGTCTTACAAGCCCATAATACTTAAACATTGTCTTTGTTTTTTACATTGATTTGTTAATTAAACCCAAGGTGTCGTTCAATTGTTTCAAATCTGAGTTTTAACTAAAGCTATGTTGAAGTTAACAAGTACATTCTACAGGGAAAATAGACAATAAAATTTTCAGTCCAAAATCACAATTTTTGAATGTATTCGTTGGACAAACCGCAATTATTTTAACAGAACCTTAGATGCCCCCGTAAAGGTAAGAAGTGTTATTTTAATTAAAATGTGAGAGCATTGTATTTTAGTGTCAGTCAAAACTGGTTTTAACATGTTTTACAGATTTTGTGCTTACTTAAACATGTTCTAAATCATTAGTTCAAATATCCATTATGTTGAGAAAATTACCTGAATTGCTCTGGAAGTTTTATTTTTCTTGTTTTACTACATTAATTTGTTAATTATGACCTATAATATAGCCATAACAGATCAGTGAAATCAGAAAATCCAATTTTCGGACAAAATCACATGTGAATGTTTATCCGATGATAGAGCAATCATTGTACCACCATGACACAAACCCCATACAGCCCACTTGCCCCTTTAAAGTTATGACTACTGTAATTTCTACTTAAAAGCAAAAGAATTCACACTTTAGGTCAAACAGACTGTGTTAATGTGTTTTTTATGCTGTTGTGCTACTTGTAACATGTTATGTTACCACTCATTAGTTGAAATAAACAATATTGTGAGAAAATGACCGTAAATGCGCTGGAATGCTTATTTCTTTGTTTTTTACTACATTAATTAGTTAATTATGACTAACATATATAGCCCATATAGTTTAAAACTGACTTTCATCTAAAACTTCATGTCTTCTAGTTAACAAATACAGTGAAATCAGAAAATCCAATTTTCGGACCAAAATCACTATGTGAATGTTTATCCGATGATATAGCAATCATTGTAACATATCCTAGATTGCCCCTTTAAAGGTACACTACTGTCATTTCTACTAAAAAGCATTCACACTTAGGTTCAAACAGACCCGTGTTAATGGGTTTTTATGCTTTTGTGCTTACTTTAAAACATGTTATGTGCATCATAAGTTCAAATAAACAATATTTTTGAGAAAAATGACCTTAAATGCTCTGGAATGCTTTTATTTTCTTTATTTTAATTATCTTAATTTGTTATTAAGAGGTAAAAGATAGTCCCAAATACTTAAAAGTGGTAATGTTCTGATAAAGCTTGTTTTGAAGATATACAAATACATAAAATCTCAAAAATCATATTTTTGGCCAAAAATCATCTTTTTTGGCCCAAAAAGGCCAAAAAAATAAATTTGTATTTTTGGCAACAACTCTTATGAGAAACTATACCATATGAGCAGTTGATCTGACATGGGTTGCCAGCTGGTAAAAAAAAAATGCCCACATAAATTTTTTCTGAACACATTATGATACTTGTCTGGCTGTCTGATATGCATGATTGCATCTATCAACAAAACCGCAAGTTTGTTTCCGAGGTGTCTGCAATTTCTTTCAAAGACGCCTCCACCACGCTCGTAGGAGGCGCATGTCGTCGGCGAAGCCTTCGGCCGAGCTGAGCGAGGCGTCTTGCGCAAATAGGGATAGTTCTGCTGCAAGCGTGTCAATCAAAGTATTATATGGTCATCCAAATAGGGGGTTATAATTCCACTGTCTAATGAGGCGACCCCATTCCAAATATGATATTATAGTAGAAAATCCAATATGCAAAAGCCAAAAAAAAAAAAATAGTTTTGACGTCGGCAATCCCCATGTATGCCTTGCCCACATGTATTACTAAAGAGAATTTATGTAATTATAATGCCAATTTACATTTATATTCCTTCTAAACTAGTTCTTCAGTATAAATAACACTGAGGGTTAAATCTACACCACCATCTCCCACACACGGTACCCATACACCCACCCACAGACACCCACACCCACACAGAAACCACGCTCACTTTACTGCTTTTGCCCAAAAGTAGAATATAGTGGATCGTGAGAGTCGTTACCCAAAACAATAAGTCCTAATACAAGAACTAACATCATTTTTCTGTTGAGTATCTTGACGATAGGGGAATGTAGCTGCTTATTTCATTTACAAGGCGTATCCATTGTCATCCAAAGTTACATCTGACTCCTATGGAGGGTCTTAGGGGTTAGATACCATGCTCGTTCCAGAGAACATCTAAAAGTGAGACCTATTGGGACCACTGTTTAGTGGAAATATTGCACCTAAAGGGACCATAATTTTTTGGTGAAATTTTACCAAATTTCGGTGAAGTATGCCTAACAGGACAAATTTGCAGTAAGTTTACACACCTAGTGGTACTGTTGTAATACATGATTAGAAATCACACCATTAAAAGAATCGATAAAAAAGAAAACACTTATTTGCTACTCCAGAAAACTGACACTCTCGAGGTGCTGACACGTTTGTTCATTTTCTATTTGTATCCACTGAAACATCACAATCTGAGCTAAATTGATACCTAGCGGGAGAGACTTTTTGTGAATTGATACCCTAGCGGTCGGTAGTCATGCAACTGCAGCCATCTACTTTGTTGCATTACGTATTTAGTGAAACCTTTCTGTGGTCTTTCAAAGATTTCAACAGCCTGAATGCTGAAAATGTCACTGGTTTTGGGCAGTGATAGATACCTTGCGTACCAGACACACGCTGGCAATGAGCCACGTCATGATGGAATTTAATTGTTGATGTAGTCATAATTATACTGGCACACTATTGGGAAAATGACATCTTCTTTCGAGAATCTGAGGTCGTTCTGCAGTCAACGCGATCTTTAATATATTTACTCAATACACTCTAAATCTCATGGATTTAAAAGTTAATCATTCGGATTGTAGTATAGGAAAAAAGAAAAAAAAGGGACAATTAAATCCTATTGCCTTAGATTTAACATAATAGGATCTTGAAATTAAAATCTAATATATAATTTAATGTTAATGGAATAGAGATTAATTTTAAATCCCACATTGATGGGTCCCCTAACTATAATGTTTTAGGATGACTTTTAAATTTAGAGTGTAGACCTTACTTATACAATTCCTCCTGCTGCGAATTCCTGGCTAGGATGATTGGCTTTCTTCTACACTGGTAGTTGTGAATGTTCCGGAGGGGCACTTTTCAAGAAAGATCAACGGACTTGGCTTTCAACTTGAGCTGCAGTGCCCTTCCAAATTGCTCTGCCCTACTTCTAAAAATTCATTGGTTATAGATTAATGGTTAGGGTCAAGATAAGGATTAAGTGGTTGGGGATTATCGGGTTCAGTTTAGGGTGGATGGCTATCGGATTAGGTTTAGGGTCATGTTTAAATTAATTCCATAAGGGCAGTAGACCTCAACTGCAGGAATTAGAACTAGTGAGAGTAACCCTAAAAATACATTAATTATTAATACCACACGTATAGCCGAAATTATAACTTTAGGTTTGAAAGTGGCCTATGTGTTATCAATCTATTCCATATGGTCGTGGAACATATTTCCCACATCTAAGTTACAATCAAAACCTGTTTGTTTAATATTCCCATTCAAATAATCTAGGATTGAGGATGCTATATATGTAAAAAAACACTAACATTACTCTTTTAACCTATAGAACACACCACGGCGAATTCGTAAACCTTGACACCAAATTTTTAAGGGCAATGTACAGGGGGTTGCCCAAGTTAGTCAAATTTATTTTTTGTTTTCTTGTTCAATCTGTTTTAGTATGGTTTACCATATTTTGAAGGGGGGCTTTTTTTATGCATATATAAAAAACCTAATTCATATGGGGATTGTACATACTAATTGATAGTAGTATCAAATTTGTTTGCATTCATGGCGAAACCGTATATGCATTGGCCATATGTTCCCAGGAAAGGTACGAAGGTTTGTCCAAAAAAGAAAATGAAAAACAAAACACACCAAAATTAAATGGGAGAAAAGCGATGCGCAAGAGACTCATCGTGAGAGGGTGTATCATACCACCTCGTGGTACAGGGGGGTTGTAGGAAATAAGAAAAAGCGCACCGCCGGGATGAAAGGCTATTAGTTGTCCATTTTTTATACGCCACTGCGCTTCTAAGGACTCTTACTGCAGGCAATAAACATTTCTTCAGTTTCTACCCCCACCACCCCCAGACAAATGGTAGCGAGACCCTGGTTGTGTATTCAGGATTGACTAGAAATCATTGAAATTAATAACCCAACACCAAAAATAGAGTTGAAGAGCAGGCGCGGTATTCAGTAATGGTCAGTGCTCAATCTCGCGTGATTGCACGCAACTTTTTCTGGTATGCCTTCATTATGACTGGTTGTGACTGCTGTGGCGGTAACTTGTAACAAACTTGACCGCAGGTGTAAACAAAGAAAGTGAATATTTACCACTGTACCAGTTGACACATCTGCTCCGCCACATGACCCCTGACAGCAAAATACTGCAGCTACTATAGCTGTGATGAACTCAGCAACACCAACCGAGAGCGGCCATCAGACCAGATCTTACCATGGCCCAATACTATATAATGAATTCAAACAAAAAAAAAAAGAATTAGAGTGCGGTCAATTCGACATAGGGTTATAAATGAGAAATCCCATTTAAAACTTTGGGGAGAAGGTTTGAAGATGCTTTAGAAGTTTTGAAGGGTGCTGAATCAGGAATTTACCAGCGGTGGGACCCAAAAGTTCTTGATTCAGCCACTTCAAACTATAGGAAAAACATCTCAAACCTTCTTCCCCAAACTTCTAGAATGGGATTCTCATTTATAAACCTACTACATGTATTACTATAAGACGAACATACAAGATAGACGTGTACATGTTTTGGAATAATCCAAATAGAATGAACATGATAAAAACCATCTTCAAAATGGATGTTCCTCCATTTATAATTAGAAATAAAGGGTGATGCGGTATCCTTTATGGGCGAATAATGTGTTCCGGGTCGGGAAAAAATAAATAATGGACGAGGCGCAGCCGGGTCCATATTTTATTTTTTTCGGCGAGGTAATTATGAGCCCATAAATAATATGCAAAACCCAGTCGTCCACTCTGGGGAGTACTAGGGTTTGCCTGAGCAGAGAGGTGGGTTCTACTTTGAAATTGGGCAATTGTGTGCTTTCATTACACAACCGCGCATGCATGGCAAGTTTACGTTCTTGGAGAATCTGTTCCGATTACAGTTTCTCACATTCTTCAAAATTGGAAGGAGTTCTGCGACATAAGTCTGGGCTGACCTGCGTAGCTAGGTGGGGGCAGAGGGGGGAAGAGTGCCCCCTCTGAAAACCTTCTTGAGGGAAATCGGGAAATAAAACCACGCGATATCATGTTAATCAGCCCTTTTCGGATTATTTTGCCCTGAGAAGGGAAATATTTGCTTGTGATAGGGACATTGTGACAATTATACCGGGCAAATGCCCCTCGGAACCACAGGGCTGGCTTACGCCCTCGTGTTCATAAGCTGACATGTGATGCGCACAATATTGGACAAGTAATTACTACCCCCTGTCAGAATGAAGGTAAAAGGGCGCACGTGGTGGCAAACAAGTTCCACGGGAGACGGCCCTGGCAATAATGATAGCTTTAATATTTGGGACGGGAACTAACTCTATGTACTTGGATAAATCATCTACAAATCTAATACATATTTATGTATTCACACACTCAGGAAGGGGTCCAAGAATATTCCTTGCTTCACTCGTCAAAGGGCATGGTAAGCAAAGGGCATGGGAATTCGGTGCCTTGATGGGGACCAGCACTGGGGCTTTACGTGGGTGCCGGGAGACACAAGATTTCACCCAACTGACCAAACATCTGCATGCATAGATTTCCAGACTATGTACACACGGACCTTGTCCAGTGTACGGGCAATACCCATGTGACCTCCAGGAAGGGCTGAATCATGAATTTCTTCAAACAATGTGGAACCAAGTGGGTGGGATAAAACAAGTGCACATGACTCCTATCTACGCTGCCCTTTCCAAGACTTTTACCTAACTCATACACAGACAGTGTCAAAAAAATCATGCTGGGTGCGCAAGATCAAATCTGTTTGTGACGGTCACTAGGGAGTGTCCCTTTCTGAAATATTCCATCAGTGGGCATACCATGGGTCTTGCCTTTGAGTGTGAAAGATGTGCCTTCTGAAAGAGATTTACATGGATTGGGACAGATTAGCAGCCTCTTACGGGCAATTTGACATGGGGTGGTGGTTGGGTGGGAATGGCGGTAATGGTCGCCTGGGGGCCGGGAAAACACGGGGTGTAGAAAGGCAAAGTTCATCAATTAGAAGAAGGAAATCATCAACTTCTGTCTCCTTTAACTTCATTTGTCAATGAGGTAAGTTCGGCGACTAATAGCATCCGCATTAGTATGTTCTTTTAGGATGGTTCACTATAGTGAGATAATAGGCTTGCAAATAGGAGTCCAATCCACTAGGAAAACTTTCCTATGAGCTGCTTTAGCGGAAAACACCATGCAGGCCGGAATGAATCAACGACAGCTGTGACCTTTTAATATCCCAGATAGGATCAGGTTCTGACTTTATCCACAAGGGCCAAACATTCCTTTTCAGTGATTCCAAGGAGCTTTAAGCGGGGTTCAGGGATTCTTCCAAATACCAAAGAAAACAACTGGACTTTCCAGTCTGTACCTGACTGAGTACTCCGACGACCACAAAACGAGCTAGCGTCGCGTATAGAGTTCAAATGGGTACTTAAATTGGATATGCAAGTTTCGGTGGGGATGTGAGGAATCTGGTAACGATTTTTGAAGGCTGCGTGACAGTCTGGGTCCATTGAAGGGGGTTCCTTCTTACAAAGCTGATAAAGGGGCTAGCAAGGGACGAATTATCCGTTGATATAATTCCAGTAGTAAACCGGTATAGGCCTAGAAAGCTTTGACCTCCTTGACCATTCTTGGTGTGTTTTTTCGGATATCACTAACAGCAGAACATCTTCTCAGTGCCGGGGGAAATACCCTCTTTACTCAGACATGGACCTAATTTAATGTTATCTTGGGGACTGCAGTTGCACTTATTAGGAAGCAATTTTAAACCAGCTTTTGACAACCTCTTCAAAATTACAGTCTGAGATGAACAAGATGATATCAAAATCATTACTAAAAACTCAAACGTCCTCCCTATATATGAGACATTGCTTCCCAAGAATCCATGTACTACGGCCTCCATGACTCTTGGAAATGGTTACTTGGACTACTGCGTAGCCCATGGGAGCGGCGAAACTGAAAGGCCCACTGGCATCGAAGCTGTGTACTGTTTTGAATCAGGATGGAGGGTCACCTGATAAAACCCTCTCTTGAAGATCAAGGGCCAGTAAAATGTAAGGGTTGCGGTACCATGGCTGTCAAGGGCTCCTCAGGTAGGGGAGAGGTTTCCCATCAATTTCAATGAACTTATTTTATACTTCTGTAACAACGTACAAAACGATAACCTACATTGTGTTTTCTTCTTCGCTTCGTACTACCAACATGGAGCTACCCAGGGGGAGACTGACTGTTCAATAATTTCCTGTCTTGTCATATCATCCATTATGTGTCAAGCACTTGTTTTTGTTTAGGACCCAATCTATATGCTCTGTGCCGGATAGGTTTGTGCGTGTCAGAGATTTTGCTTAGGTTGGACAGAGCACAGTGACCCCATCTGTTTATCAGGACCTACAACCAATGTTTGGGCCAAACTTAATCAGTTCAGATGTTTTGATCTGTGTTCAAGTCACTATCTGTAAGATCCACACTTTAAGTGCAAGGCCATATTTGGTGAAGCATTAACACTATGTACTCAGAAGTGTCATGTATTATGTCAATATATCATCTTGTGATACACATGTGCATTTACCAATAGTTGTGCCTTTTGGTTACAGTAACATGATTTCTGAAAAAATGCACCCCAAAATGAACCCTCATCATGGTTTGTGGACATGCCTATGGCAGGAAAAGACCTGATGGTTTGCCAGTGACGGAGAACATGTGGGTGGCTACCAAGAATTTTCATCTGGTATTGAGAACTTCGATACGTGCTAGAACCCTACTTGACTTTGGGGGGGGGGGGGCGCCGTCATGTCATTTGTCACCACCACTGACCTAACCGATCCAAAACAGATACACACCATTCTCTAATTTTAATTGTTGCCCTTTTTTGTTGACAGAATCTAACCCAATATCAATGTAGGTTGCACATTAGGTACTATATAAAACCTTGCCTTCACATTTTGTTGTCATAACAGCCTGCACAACAATCATACCAGTACTTTCTGAACACTCATTTGTAGCAGTTGCTTTGTATTTTTATCAGGAGCTAGGCTTTGGCACTACTGAATTCTTTTTGTGTTGGGAAACATGCATGGGTTTATTACACTACATCTGCTCCTGTATCTAACAGTGGGAAAAAGGTATAACCCCTCATTCAACTACTATGGGAACATAATTCTTGGCAAAGGGGGACTTTACAGTAGTTACCCTGGGAGATGGTCTGTGAGTGCTCATTATTAACACAGGACCTATGTCATAGCTACCAGAACTGACACTTCATTCATTGACACCATTGACCCCATAAAGGAGCATTCATACTGAAAGTGTCCAAAGTTCCCACAAGTTGCCTACGATACCCTTCAGATGGTGCAGAATAGTGGATATTGGCACTTGTGTGTCTGGGGAGGGTCTGACTGATACTGGGTTTTGGGAGCGAGACATCAGTTGCTGCGCCGAAGGGGAATTTTTTTGCACTGGCTGCAATCTGTATTTGTTTTCAAGTTCAATTTCATACTCAAAGTGGTTTTTAATTCTTCTAAATCTGTCTACGTAACCACTGGGGCGCTGCACTGCCTTACATGATACTCTGTAAGCAGCGTATTTCTTTTGAAGATTCCAATTGGTAAAAATCTGAATATCTACTAAATGAATCTAACCAATCGTCCACATCCTGGTCTGAAGACCCTTTGAAAGTTCGGTTTAAATGCGTGGTTACTCGCCATTTTACACTTTATTGTCAGGTCTACATATATCTAAGTTCATGAGTTACAGTTCAAAGTTCTTTTTGACCGAACGTGGGGTTAATGAGTTCTGTTGCATTTGGAGATTTGCCATGTTTACATTTCCTTAATCATTGTTCAGATATGTTTACATTGTTCCGTTTACCATCATGTTACCCGTCCATGACATATACTGTGCGTGAACAAGCAAGAGGTACCGAGTCTTCTTCGTACAATTTCTTAAGCCGTCCGACGATTCTCGAATCCTACCACCCTATAGAATTTTTGGGCTTCCTCATTGAGTGAAAATCATTAAAAACACAGGACGATTATTCTTATCACCTCACTTTAACAATTACAATCGATCACCGTAAGAAATCATGCTTTCATGCATTCTTCCATAATCTTCTGACCATACTTCAACGGGAGAGCGGGGCCCACTGGTTAGGATAGATTCGCCTTGGTGCAGGAGGTCCCCTGTTCAATCCCCGGTGGGGCCCCTATAGCTGGGGGATTTACTCGGGTCCTAAATTCTGGATTTAATTTGTATACGAACTATTGATTACAACTAGAATGCCGCTCTCCCCGTTGATCATTGACTGGGCACAATGAACCATGAGAATTCCCGTCCTTCGGAAGTGGACGTTAAGCCGTCGTCCCATGTACATAGGTCCGCCCTGTACATGTATAGCACATCAGTTTCGAGAAGAGTAGGGTGGTAACCCCTGATTGTCCCAAGCCTTTGGCGTTTCGAGGATACCCTAGTAGCGTGGTTGACCACTGTTGGTATGGATGATGTGACATGTGGTATGTTTATGGGACGCACACTGTTGTGTAAGAGAGAAACTGGCAGGAAAAGCACTATACTTTGCATGGGGGAAATTCTGTTTTTTGCTGTAACTGTTGTTCGATTAAATAATAGTAATTCTTATCAAGCATAATAAGCTAATACTACCAAGCGCATTTTGTGACAAATTTAGTCAGGAAAAGGAGGACAAGGAAGCCCGACGCGAAAAAGCACGAGAAGGATCACAGAATTCACCCCTCACCCCCACCTACACCACCCTCCCATCACCTTCCCCCCTCTCATTCCACCCCCCCCACCTCATCCCTCCCCTGGTGTTCATAGAAGTTGTATATATTTGCCCAGAAAACAATAGAGGCGTCCTGATGTCAACAAGTGAGTCAAGGTCACCTCATCATACCTCTGAGGTCTCGGTCCTCTAAATTGTAATAAATAATAAAAAAAAGATTAATAAATTCAATACACTTTTCCCGAGGCGGCAACCACACAACTAAACGAGGGCTAGACGTTCAAACGTCACACTTTCTTAACTGAGGAGAGCAGTTCCAATGGGTTCTTTTTTAAAAGGCCAAGAATTTTATTGGCAAACCAGTACAAGTTTGGGCAATGTGCTTCGCCCATGTTAGATCACTAGACAGCTTCACACCAAGCAAGGATGGTTTTAACTTCGTGGATCCTGATCTCAATATAGCACTAGGGAATTTAATTTTCTCTTTTCCATCATATACAAAGTACCTTTCCCGTGGAGAAATCTTTTCTCAAGTAACATGGAGCAACAAAAATAATATATTTCTTGCACAAAAATGACAGAGCCTGCTGAAAGAACTGACAAAAGTGGAGTCTTGACAGCAACCCGGCAGATTGTTCCACACGTAGGTGTCAGCGACGAGAAAGCTCTCAAACCATATGAAGAAGTTGAAACTTTTGGAACGTGAAGACAAATGAGATGAGGAACGAAACACGCTTAGATCGTGACGTTGTCAAGAGTTCGGCGATGTAGGACGGAGCAAGGTCCCGTGAAGACCATGAGCAGATTTGTAGTATGCGTTTGATGAATTGGAAGCCATGAAGCTGACAAGAATGAGGAGAATGAATTCTTTGCGTCTGAATTTTGACATAGCCAGCAGTATTCTGAACTCGTTGGAGCTTACATGCCGTCCATACACCAAGCTATTGCAAACAATCCAATCTAGACGTTACAAATGCGTGCCCAGGCTCTCGGTAGTAATTTGGTCGAGATACCGTCGTTGCTCAGATTTTCCCTGTCGCAAATATAGCGCTTTTCTTGTTGGTTTTTGATTTGTCGATCATGCGAATATTAAGAGTAAAAGAACACCAATATTCGCACATATTATCCTGCGTGAATAATCTGTCTGGCCTACGGTAACATGGTTGAGAGGGTGAGTTTGACTAATCTTGAATATAAATGAATGACTTCCGTTTTGCGCTCATTCAAGCAAGTTTGTTTTGACCAAAAACTCCCACGTTTGTTTTCACATCTCTCACACATCCTCAGTTCTATCCTCGCCGTGCCACGTTCCTTTGGTTTTGAACATGATGTATATTGCGTGTCGTCAGCCTACATGACGCAATTGATTCCCATGGGTGGCGATGATGTCCTGCAGTGGGGCGCTGTACATAATAAATTTGGATTTGGACCAAGCGACAGATCCTGGTACGGCAAGTCCAGCGTATAGATCAGACCCAGCAACCATTGATGACACACGCTTTGGGTTCTGCCATCCAGGTAAGACTCAAACCACGACAAGACAGTGCCACAAATTCCATAGCGCTTTGACAACGGTCCAGCACTATATGATGATCAATTGTGTCAACGCTGCCGCCAGATCTAATAGAATGAGGACGGCTCTTGATGGTTTGACCTAAGGCCACCAGTAATCATTTTGATACGAAGGAGAGCCGTCTCAGTGCTGTGAAATGGACGATATGCGGACTGCAACATTGCGTTGCAGTTGTGGGCATCACGATGTTTTTGGAGTTGTTTTCACCGCTGCTCGTCTCAATGATCTGATCCAAGGGTCAAGTTGACACCTGTGCGTAATTGCTCTTCCAGATCTAAAGAAAGACGACTTTTGATGAGAGAAGAACACGAGCGGTCCTTCATTAACTAGGAAAGTTCCAGATTGGATGACATATTGACCATGTTTTGATAACATAAAGCAGATTTTAATGCAATCCTTGAGCCCAAAAGACGACGGACGTGGAATCTAATGGGCACGTCTTTATGGTTGCTGCCAGGGATGAGTTTGAGAACATCCCCTCGGAGAGAACGTCAAATTTGTCAAAAGAACAGGTGCCCGAATCTTCCATCTCAACAGAGAGAGACCACCGTGGGTGTATCCAAGCTTCACGCAGTTTCTTTCCTTGCTGGTCAAAAAACTGGGGGCAAACTTAGCAAGCTCATGAGTACAATCATGTAATGTAACACTTGATCAGAAGAAGGCAATGATAGCCGATCAATAACACGGAACGATCCCGCTGACTGGCAGACGCAACCTGATTACTATGATAGTAGCATTTCTCACTGTCCGAAGGTTCTTGTAGACTTGCCATTGTTCCTTATAATCTGCTTGTGACCTTCCAATCCTATCCTGATTTCCTCCATTGCGCTCACACCTACGCTTTTCGCTGCTTGGCATCACGCACGAAGGCACATTATACCATGGGCTTGAGGCCGTAAAGTTATTTGACGTTCTGGTCTGGATCGTGTTTATCCAGATTCCACGGAGATCGGATGATAATTCCGTAGCTGCATTAGCGTTTTCATTCAGAGGTTGAGAAAAGAGAAAGGATTGGCATCCGATCGAAACAGATTCATATCAATGCTACGAAGATTACGACATCTATTTTCTTCTTGGGACATTTGGGACGTGCAACGTCGAGATAGCATTTGACGGCGTAGTGATCAGAAGGTAACCCATCAAAGATGTTAATGTCCGCCATGAATCGTCACCTGCACGTGAAATCAGCAGTCCATTGTATTGGCCAACGACAATGCGTGGAACCTTTAGCACAAATTGATCCAAATTTGCCGAGTCCAGCAAGTCAAGGAAAGCTGAAGCATCATTGTCATCAGGATTGTCAACGTGATAATTGAAATCACCAGCGATTAGATCTTGCCTTTACAAAGGGCGAGCGTTTCCAGCAAAGACGAGAAAAACTCAATAGGAAAACGGACGCATTAGATCGCTAATGTTTGATCTTTCTGTGGTCTATAGATGATGACAACACGAATGGGAATTGTGGACGACGAAATACTGAGATCAATGTGTTCGAAAGATTGAAATTACCAATCTATTGAGAGAGACCTTCAAAAACCCTTCGTGAATGACAATTTCCAGCAACCACCACCATTACAGCAACGAGGAATGTGATAAAACCAAGTTCGGCAGAGTGTTGCGGATATCTGCCAATGCATGATCATCTTTCTGGGATCCTGTAACCAAGTTTTTCTGTGATAAAGAGCAAAAATATCAATCAGTGATTTAAACAATTATAACATCAAAAATCACACAAAGAATTGCATTTTATTTTTCTCTTTTTGCCTTAGCAATTGTGCATCCAATCGCAATCTGCCTTGTGGCTTGTTTTCCCATCATATGGCGTTTGGTTGTCAAGTAACTTGGACCAGATTATTAAGTTAATACTCGGTTGTTATCCTGAAAATAGTTTTCACACTTAACCTCGGAGTTAATCGCACTTTTTTAAAATTGATCTGCTTATCCTCGGCTCGGGTGCCAGTCTTCCGCCAACGCTTAGTCCCACTAACAAACTTCGCTAGATTGCCTGAGCAAAGTTTATGCAGGTATTCTTTGTCAATGGGGGGTGATGAAGCGATTTATTGTTGATTACACTTACGATCGTCAGAAAGAGCATCCTGTAAGGCGAATGGTCTCATGCAAGAGTGTTAAAGTACTACACACAATTCGAGAAGCAATATAAAACACGTACATATCGTCAATGACGAAGCTATGTAATACATACAGTACCGTATTCAATGTACATACCAATGCCACGCGACGAGTATACAAATTAAATCCTAACACGGCGACGAAATTTCACAATCAAATATCCAACGAAGTCATTAGTTCACACTTGAGCAATAGCAAATCAATGTTAAGTTAAAAATAGGCCAAAATAGACTAAGAATCACAATTTAAGCAAATAATCAGAGCGATGTAACGACTCGCCACAAGGCAGAGGGGCTCAGCAAATATTATATGTACATATTTGGGGGGGGGGGGGGGGTTCCTGGTACCAAAACTTATCAATGTGCTTCTTTCCATTACAAAATACTGCACTTCTTGCCCGTTAATGAGATATTAGGCGCCAACAGGAGTGTGATTTTACAAAATAAAAATAAGTTAACCCCTCTAAGTGCTGAAAAGTAGCAATTTCAATCTCGATCGCGGCGCCATTGCTGGCATCAAAGTAATGGCAATGCATGTCGTATTACTACCCCCGGCCCCCACTTGAAGTGAAAACACCTCAGAGGCGTCCAATCTTAATGTAAATTTTAACAAAGACGTAAATAACAACTAAACACAACTTACTCCAGCAAATATTCCACCAAATGCCTAGTATAAAACTGGATTGCAATTTGGCAGAGGAGCAACCAACTCTGCAATGATGGACATCACCATGCACCCACAATCCTGAAAAAAAGTTGTTTGAAATAACTTAATGGATTAATCGATGAGACCGACTTCGTGCGTGACCCTCAAGCAGATCACCTTTATTGAAGAGAAAAAAAAACCAACACAATTGCCACAACAAATGTATAGAGGAAATGATCAAATTAAACTTATACTACAAAGCGCCGCAAAAAAACTTCTGTGATGAAAAAAAGTATTTTAAAAGAAAGATAAAACTAATGATGAACAAACTGCAAAAAGCAAACTAAGCAACACTTTTACTTTTGTCCTCCCTGGAAATTAACAGTAAGTGCCGAATATGAAGGTGAAGTAGTGCTAAGAAGTTGTTGAGTTGTAAATTAACTTTCGTCTAAAAACTTATCAAGGTACAACGCACTGTGGTTATATAATATAATATGTATCTACGCCTCTTCTAGCTATCTTCTTCTATGTGTGTGTGTATTGTGTGTTTTGTGTGGTGTTTGTGTGTTTTTTGTGTGTGTATGTATGTATATATATATATAATATCTGACATTCTCGCAAAAAGTGAGGTAGCAGTATTTTTTCTTAGACTATGAGCATTTTCCTACTAACACCAAGGAGAGGCATTTTGGTTAGATTTGTGAAGTTTTAAGGTACTTTAGGCAAATATATTTAACTGTTTGCGTGCGGTAGGCGGCTAAATCCTTTCCGGCCGAAGATTAGTATTTGGTTAATTTGCTTCTATAAACATTACATAAGTCATTTATTTTCTCTGGCATAATTCAGATTCGCGTTTTGAAATGCATGTTAAAGAGTTCACACAACTAGTCTTGGTCGTTTGTATTCTCAGAATGCTTCCCAAATGACCTGCACATATTTGGAAAGCCATCTCAAATGCGCACTAGAATTGTGTGTTTTTATGTTGTTATAACTAAACAAAATTGCCCCCCAACACGTGCAAAGAGTTAGGCGTAAAGATAAAAATAGAACCTTTTATATTTACACGGCGTCCTACATGGATCAAGGATTGATTTCCTTTTGCACGGAGAATTCCCAGGTAAAATACAAGTACATTTTGAAATGTACATACATTGTACTTATGTGGTGCTTAATGTGTACTTATTTGTATAACCAAGTAGTACATTCTTGAAGCCTTTATGTCATTCAATATCCTTATTTTCTATCTTTTAATCAGTTTTCATGTACTTAACTTTTGTGCTTACATGTACGTATCTGGTACTTCGTTTTTTCCCTTAACCACTAGGATGTACTTTCACTTGGCGTTATTTTTTACTTAAGATTGTTCTTGAAGCACATGTATATGGCTGTCTTACATTGCTTTACTGTGTGCTTACAATGTACTTATCTTGAACTTAGTTTTTTTTCCCTTAACCCCTATGATGTACTTGAATGTGCTTATTTTGACTTAGATTTTTCCTGAAGCAACAAGGGTGGGGTACTTGCAATCCGGCTTACTTACTTTGGAATTAGAGCTTTACCCCAGGTTTCAGGTACTGGTGCAATGTGTTTACTTTTATATTGGTATTTCAGTGTATTGGAGATATGTGCGTTAAATTGTAATTTACTTTTATGGTCACATGAAAAGGTCATATGGCTAGGTCACTGCCAGTTTAAATTGCTTAGACGTGGCAGTTACAAACTTTGAGGCATGGGATGATTGACATATGCAGTGAGGTTTTGGTGCTAAACATCAGTACATGTTAACAAGCATGCATGCACTGGTGGTGGTGGATATACAAGCTATTCAATGTTGTATGAACTATATAGGTAAAATTTGAATCTTTATTTATTAGATGTGCCTGCTCATGAGCAAAATGATGTTGCTATGTTCCTTACCTGACCTGAGCCTCGCTTAATAGTGGCAATACCAAGACACCTGCTCTGACATGCGATCTGAAAAATAAACATGCGAAAGAAGCATTGTTGGGACAAAAGATCATATATTTGTATGTACAGCTGTCGCAAAAATGTCAATACTCTTGGACAAAGGCCATTTTGTAAAACAAATAAAGTACGCATGGGCCTCTGTGTTGTATGCCCTTCAAGTAATAAATCTTTTATTTGGTGTTTTATTTCATTTCAATATGTAGAAAAGCATCCTTCGTCAAAAAGGAATGCATTCTGAGTGTCTGATTTCCAATGGTACATTTGTAAGATTTCGAGCAAACATGATTTTGTAACATACTCCAGAATTGAGTTATTGGATTTCCCTATTGAACTCCAATACCATTTTTGAATTTCATTTTTTTTTAATAAATGTGAACATTTTATTTTTTTTATTTTTTTTAATACTTTGTGTTTTTTTTTTTTCCAAAATAACCAGGCATTTTTCACTTGCATTATCAGACTTTTGGCCTTATCAAATCTCTCACATTACACAGATATGCTTATATTCGAAATTGGAAATAAAGGACCAACGCAGATCCATAACGGACCCCAGCGGGCAAGACGCAGTCAACATTCCTCTATCACAGCCTGTCCCTCAAAAAGTGGTACAATCCAGAAAAAAAAATTGGTTAACTATAAATTTTCAAATAAGTCATTATTACTTGGCATAATTAACGACAAGAACAGGCTTTCCCAATGATTTTTGTTTTCAATCTCTTTGCATTTGTCAACCAGAGATATAATGCATTTAGTGGCGATACACCAAATCGATTTTGTGCCACTTTTAAATGTATGAGCAGAGTTTTTCGCGTATTTTATGCCAGCTGTTTTGAAGCTCACAAAAGATTCGCAACAAAAGAACAAAACACAGGTTACAGTAAACAAACGACGTAGACATGTAAGTCGACACAAGTTTAATTCAACATAATCAGTTCAAATATCTTCTTTTCACAAAAATAACCAATACAATATTTATTGCCCAGCAAATGAATAAGCTTTGAATTTAGTGACAAAATTGTATCTGTTTGACTCATGTCAGACGGTTTGTAATTGGACCAAAATAAACACTCCAATCCACGAAATGTTAAAAAATATTATATAAGTTCCAATAAAATTTGAATTAGGAGCAAAGTATCAAGGTGTTGTAGGAATTTGGCGTTTCATGATACTTAAAGACCATAAAACTCTCTCCCTCCTCCAGGTTGCTGTACGCTCATGGTTCTCTAACAAACAGCATATTCAAATGTTTTTCACCTTTATCTGTAAAACCAAACTTACTGATCATTACGTCCCTTTCCAACCATTACGTAAAATGTTTTGTAATCTTTAGAATTTCTTTATGAAGTTATCCCTTTTAAAAAGAATTCATATCTGTTTCAAATGTGAATCTCACTCCCTCTCTGTTTAACACGAAAATCATTCTTTCAACAACCGTTTCAACAACAGAAGTGGCACAAACCGATTGTTGTTGTTCCGCAGTAAACTGGAGTTATCTCAGGATTGAAACAAGCAACATGAAATGAACATAAATTTTAGAAAACCTGTTTTTTTTTTTTTTCTCTTAATGTGATGTACAAAACGACTTACTTATGGGTGAGATATATATGAAAACATGTCTTTGTGAATTGTACCATTGTTTAAGACAAGGCTGTAGAACAGCCGCCGTGGTTGATCCGGCGTGAGCATTTGGTAAATCAACACACTGAAAGTCTTTCTCTAATAGAAAAACACGGCAAAACCTATTTATTTCTTTTTAAGAGGAAAGAAGATGTGCTATGAAGTTAAATGTATTATATATGTGTCGTCATGCATTTCAAACAAAAGTACCTAAAGGCCCAGAAATCGGACCACTTTCCTTTTGGCCCTCTCATATTTGATGAAGCATATCTTTTGTTTTCTACGTATTGTATGGAAATAAAATAATGGCAAATTAACGCTTAATTTCATAGCTTGAAGTGATTCAAACACAGATATACGTACTTTTGCTTTATCAAAAGGCTTCCTTCCGAGTTTAACATTTTAGGGCGCTGTAGTTTGTGACTTGTTATGAGGTTGTCTGTAATTTGGTCGGGATGTCCCTGCAGATTGGGGTGATGAGTTTTGGCGATTGGTTGGATAAACTTCAAACTGGGGTCAAAGGACATTTCGTGATTCATAGGCCCCTTGCATTACCAAAAGTTTTATTTTTTAAAGTAGAACCGTTGTCCATCTTATATTAGTAGGTGTGCCTTGCCTGACGCACAGAATGATTCAAATCTACTAGATGAAATTCGTGAATAAGAGAACACACCAAAAAAAGCAAGCATAGACCTATGTAAACCAATATTTTGGTTGAGAAACTGAAATAACTCTATAACACTTATAGAACATACAGATCATGAAACTTACAACCACAAGCCCCAGCCCACAGCGGTGTGAAGAACAAACCATAGAGAATACTATTGAGAGACCACATATGATGGAAATCTTCCAAACAACGCACCTGTGGCAATTCCCCGCATTACGTCCTGACTCAGCCTTGTACATCCATATTCGGCGTAACCACTTGAGTATGTACCAACGGGTTGAGTTCCCTGCCTAATGATTAACAACCCGCTGGTTTGCTGATATCCGGGTACCGGCCTACTCCAGCAACAACACGCTGCTTGCTGAGATCCAGGTTCCCTGGCTTATCTCCAGCAACAACCCCTGGTTGCCCATATCCAAGTCCCTGGCTTACTCCGGCAACAACCCCTGGTTTGTCCCATATCCATGTCCATGGTCTTACTGCAGCTACAACCGCTGGTTTTCTGATTCATGCTCCTGACCTACTGGCAGTAGCACCCCCGGTTCCCTGGTAATTCAGTCATGTTTGGTTAATTTGGTTAAAATTCGCTTTCAAGAGAAAATTACTGCGCATTGATCATAAGAACTTACCATGATTTAAATGAAAGCAGACCGCCAGTATACTGCTCAAAAGAAGACTTGTCACAGGCCTATTATCATGTTATATTAAACGTCATTCGTCGAGGTAAACTTTTCATAAAATATTGACTTTCTACCATGCGTTACACCTTTTATTTAACTTTGTGACTGGCACGTTGTTCAATTCCTCTTGTAATGAACTTCGCGTTTGTTCTGACAGATAATTATTTTATTCGTTTGGCGAAATAATTTGAGAAAAAAGTGACTCTCTAATGAAAGAAAACATTAATCAACTCTTTTTCGGTATCTAATAAGAGGACATTGGTCCATTTCCACTCCCAAAACCGTAACTTTATGAGATATCTGTGGTGGTCGAGATGGGCCCAATATCCCATAAATGTAAAATGTGCCATCAAAGTCAAAAACCAAACACGTTGTTTAGCACATAAGTTTTAATTAAACATTATGACCAATCGTGACAATACATTGGTGGTACAGTTAAACAACAATTTGACTTGATTTTCAAATTTACACCGTACTAATTTTAACCCCCTTATTTACAATGTTTTCCTCTCATTTCCAAAGATTGGACCCAAAATCTGCTAAAGCAATATTGCCATTTTTTTTTTTTGAAAGCGCCCTCGACTTTTCAAAATTTGATATTTTTGCATCTGTTACGGTGGTAATTATCTAGGAAACTATACCTGCGAACGAGAATGCTAAAAAATTCGTATTTATCACAAAATCACCGATTTTGTATAAGAATGGGATCCCAGATTGGACTTAACAGCAGCGCTGGAAGTGCCACGTTTAAGTCCGTCCATGATGAATTAGTGCCACCTCGAGGAAAAAAAAAAAAAAAAAAAAAAAAAAAACAAAAATAACCTCTAACTTTACTTGCCCTAACTATTAAAACAACTAATGGATGAGCGTAGCACACCTACATGGCGCCACGATTCCCGGCTATTTCACATTGGAAGGCCGTTTTCCGCAGCCGTTGAATTATTATCGGGGATCCCCGATAATAAATTATTCTAGTACAAAATTCCTTCGTTTGTGACACAATAGAAATTTTCGAGCTTAAACATTCACAGGGTATAGTTTACTAGCACCGTTACCAATGAACCGTGTACAAATCCAAATTTTTTAAAAATGTGGGGCGCCCTTCAAAAAATGTTGCTAATATGCTTAATGATATACTGAGATACTTTTATTGCGTGTTTGTGTTGAAATATATGGTTTCACATTCTAAAGTTCAGAATGAAACTTCGTCATAACTTAGTCATAGTTTGTATCTTCTATCAAGTTCATTTTTTTTTCTTATTCGCCTTGAAATGTATTTATTCACCATTAATTATGCTTTATCATTGTCAGTTTGATAATAATTATGTAATGCATTTTGATCCTGTTTAGAAGTGGTTCTGCAAGAAATTGGGCAATTACATGTTGATTGCAATCAATTGTATATTGTCCATTCTGTTTTTCATTGCCAGCCTTGTGTTCACCACTCCTCATTATGGAAAATGGGTTCTGCTGAGTCTATCGTAAACTTATTGACTCATCGTTATGACATTTTTTAAGAACTTGGAGGATATTAGCTAACGGTTCCTCCTCACCTTACAACAAAAAAACAAATAGCCATATGCTTCAGTTAAAAAAGTATGGCGCAATGGCCACAAAGTGTTGTGTTTGTTCGGTTCTCATTTGTTTGCGCACGTAAGCATGGGTTCAGGGTGAAACAGATATGGACATTTCACATTTAATTGTTTGTAACAATTTTTGCGTGTTTTAGGGTGTCTACAAAGTATTTTTAGACGAATATCCCCGCGGCCATCAATGTGGGTGACCCGATCAGCCCCGATTTTTCATATGCATGATGATTTTCCCTCCACTTTTAACCCCTGGGTCTACCGGCCGATTTTGATTGGTTATACATAGGATTATATGATATATTTAGCCAATCAGAAACATGCTAAGAGAGCTTAAAGGTTTGTACATATATATCGAAGGATATTTTGATTGGTTACTTAGCGGTCCATATCATGTTATATCAGTAATGAGCCAATCAGAGACACTTAAAAAGGTGGTAGACCCAGGGTTTTTTAACTATCAGTAATACTCTATTACAAATTTTGAATGATTCGGTCCAGTCGTTTTAATAGTAGAAGCAAATATGATTTAAATTGGCCATAGGAATTGTGTGTTAATAAATGTTGGTAACCAGATTTGGGAAGTTTTTGTCCTAATATCTAACGGAAATATTTTCTGGGCTAAATTCACTGGGGTAAATCATCCAATTTGATCATTATCATGTTGTGGTCCGATCTTTTCACACCCTTGGACTCCCCAAAATAAAATAAAGCATGATATATCCACAATTGGAAAGCTTCATTGAAAATGGATGCAGTTAATGGGCCCGTTCCCATTTTAATGACGTTATATAATGAACCAAATGCAATCTCATGCCAAAGCCCCTAATTAATACTTCGGTAAATTGGATTTCAATTTATAGAGCCTATAAAAGTAGGGCATGCGATAACTTAACTATATATTTTAAGTCACTCAAGCAAAGGAACAACTTTTTTGAACTAGGCCGGGAATTAACACAGAATGTCCCAAAAATGCACATTCATAAAAAAATATTAAAAATAGTTCTTGTGTTAATCTTTTGCTAAACCTATATGTTATATGGCAGCGAATTCCCTCTTTCAATTCCGTCTGTTTACACATCCCATAGATTCAGAGATACAGTCAATTAGGTGAAAGGGTGTAAAGTTGGACCACTTGCCACCTGGATATGTTTATCTTGGTAAGCAGTGAAAGGCATTGGATTTGGTTGACATAATTTTGACTCTAAATAATCCCTAAGGCGCTTCCTTTCGCAAATGAAGTTTATATCTTTTCATTTGAAGCATAATTTAAATCAAGATGGATATATACTATACTTGGTCGTTCGTTGCACCAACCAAACTTTTTAATATATGACCTATGGATAACTATGGTTAAAGGGGAGGGAAGCCGGTGTCGTGTACTGGATTTTTTGGAAGATAATTTTAAAGGCAATTTAGGTCCGCTTCTCTCTAGAGCACTCCTAGCATGTTTTCACAACTACCTGGGGGACAATATTTGTGCAACGATTAAACATCTCAATGGTACAACAAACCAACTGATTAGTGGTTACCAGTTTTCTCTCAAGATTTCTTGGTCCCATAACCGACATCCCTGCACCCCCGTGTGGGGGGGGATTTTTTGGAGACCACTATTTTGGAAACCTTATCCATATAACTATCAAAATCAGGTTGTCTGCAACAATCCCCATCCTGGGTTAACGAGTGAGGGCCGCTTTTTCAAAATGGCGACCAATATTCACTTAATGCACTTTTTTGACTATATTGACATTTAATTTTTGATCCAATTCATGCACTATGTGACAACATAGTCGCTACCAAAAAACACACCAAGGAATAGTTGAACACCTTTTGGCATACTTAACCTGCCTCAAGAGGGCGTCATATTTCAAATGGCCACCAAACAATGAAACATTGTGTATTTCACACATTAATTAAAAAATGGCCTCTTTAAAGGCAAATGCCGGTGTCACTAATTATATACTTTGTCATGCACCTTGGATTATTTGAGGAAAGTAACACGTCAAAAATGAAGTAGTTAACCTTTCAAGAGTGTGTATATAGAGGGCGCTTTAATGTCAAACAATGTCCTATGACTTTCTATATAATTACTCGACCACAACCACCGCTCCTTAATCACGATCACCTTTCGGACAATAAAAAGAAAAAAAAACTACCGTTGTTAGGATTTTTTGTTGTTATTGTCACAGGCAGGAATAGTTCATCTGCTTCAGATAAAGAGATAACCTTGTATCTCTCGAGGCATCAAACGATGCAAAACCAAAGAGTTTCTGGGGGCTCCGCCCCTGGACCCCCCACGTTCACATAGTTCATCTTCTGCTTCCAGAGAAAGAACTTAACCCCTCTCCGAAAGCACTAGAACATGTTAAACTCTAGAGCTTCTGGGGTCTCTCCCCTGAACCCCCACAAGAGGCATTTCCCCCCATTACGCTTGTATGCCCGCATGCCCTGAGGTGACGGCGCTTGCCCTGTGCTGTTCATGTGTGGAGTATGCTTACCCTGCATAGCTGCAAAGTATAATGTATTGAACGCCCTGTGGTTTGGACGAGGCCTTAGGTCCGGGGTAGTTTCTTAGACAAGTCCGGTCCGTTTGAAACAGTCTCTAAGAACGAGTTTGGGGAGGTGGCTTTGGAAATAAAGACTTGCTGTCAACCAAGTTGCTGTCTATTGTATTGAGCCTGGTGAGCGTCTTCCGCCTGGGCTGGCTTCTCGTGGGGTGAGTGGCGGTGTCTCAGCTTATTGAGATCGAATCGGCCGATAAAGGTTTCCTGGTCTAAGTGAGTCTACCTGAAGCAGATCAGGACACTGGCATATCTTGGTCTGCCCCTGTTGGTGCAACAATTCACAGACCAAGGACATTGCAGAATTCAGGGAAGCAGCCAAACATTGTACCCACTCTGGCTAGATCACCTTTAAGAACCACTGTGTTTTGGATATTACAATCATCATTGGTATATGTTCAATTCGTCGCGAATCTTTAGCATGCTGTTTCCTTGGTATAACGAGCCCCTTAATGCAGCTCCTTTGCTTGATCATTCGCACGTGTGAGATTTTGACCACCACTCATGCTTCTGGAACATAAGTGCCAGGCAACCGTTCCAGAGCGGAGGTTTTCATTATATTAAGGTGCCTACCACAATAGCAGTAGCATTTATTCCTTAACTGTTATCAAGGATTAGAATGGCAAATCTGGCACACCAATCCTCGTTGGTCTTGTGGTTAGGTACCTGTCTTCAAGATACAGTGGTCTCGGGTTCGAATATCTCTACTAATCATTTAAACTATATAAAATTCCACAAAAAGATAAGAAAAAATAATGCTGCCCTTTTAGGTTAGTGAGTGTGACCTGCTCCTGTACATGGGTGGGTGGTCAAAAACTCCTCGTGCTTATTAATGTCAACATTGTTCGTTAGTTTCATATATAATGTCTATCATGCTCAGAGTCAGAAATTGATCTTTTCTTCTTGCTCTTTCCTCCTCCTCCTCCTTGAGTCATGTCTTAATTGTCTTCTTCTGTATCAGATCCTTCCTCTAATATTATGTCAGACAACTCTTGTGGCATCAACTCTCCTGATGGCCACTTGTATCTAGTGCACCATCATTTAATTTCCAACCATGTTCATCTGGTGGAGGAATTTTTGGCTCTGCCACATCTGCCTGGTACCAAATCAGGGCTTGATAATTGGCTCTCTGGATGTGCATACATTCTCAACTACAAATCTCTCTAGCACATCAGTCGATCTTCCAAGGCTTAGGAAGGCATCGATATACTTGTCACGTTTTGACTTAACCATCGTCTACCTGAGCCATTTTTGTATACACTCTCGAAGGGGGGGGGGGTGGTTACCACCCCTGTGATTTTCGTTACTGAACATCCAATTCCTGTAAATGTGGTACCACAGGGTAGCTGAGAGGTTCTTCTTTCCATTGGTATCAAAATAAGTGCCAACATCCCCATTATGACGTCACTATGATGTCAAATGTTGAGGAAAGTATGAAAATACTGAATATCGGGTGGAAAATTGAGATTTCGCAATTTAGCGACTCAAAACATTATTATAGCACTAAAATGCTCTCATTATATAAAACTAGTCATTTTCCATCAAGCAGAGCCAAAAACCGCATGAAAATTGGATATTCCTAACATTTTTGGCAAAAAACTGAATTTTCCCCTATTGTGTCTATGGAAATTGACAATTTTGCTAACATGCGAACTTTATGACGTCATTGTGACGTATTCTAGGCATGTTGATACTCATTTTGGTATCAGTGGGAAGAGGAGGACCATAGCTATCTATTGGTACCAAAATCAAGTGCCTGTGATGTTTCTGTGTTGTGCTAGGCATGTTGGTACTTCTCTCCCGAAGGGGAGGTTGTTGCATTTTGGCAGCCATTTTGAAAAAAGCGCCCTCACCGTTTAACCCAGGGTGGGGATTTTTGCAGACAACCTGATTTCAATTGAATGGTTTCTCCAAAAATCGGTCATGGTAGCCCGTAGTCTATAAGTATCTATTTTAGGCCTCTTATTCTCTGTTTTCTACATAAAAAATTCGCCTCCCATAATACAAATCTTTTTCACAGCTGTTTGAAAGTCTCATTTATTATGACAAAACGAGAATAGGACCAAAAGTATCAACGGCGACACACTTTTGACAACTAATTTGGAGTATTATTCCACTAACTACATTCTGTGTAAATTTGATGAATTTCATTGCGGGCAGATATGATTTTTCATAGACAATTTCAGAAACAATTTGCATGGGGTCAAACAGCTGTGTTTTCTTGATCTGCTATCCTAATACATTCCAACATCAACAATTATAGAACAAACATGGCGCCTTGGTTTCAACGCTAAGAAACTAGTATTTTTTCATGTTTCATCACCCCTTCCATGTTCGCAACTTCAGATATTTACTAAAACGAACACCGAGGATCACCAATTTCCACGATCTTCGGTTTTGATTTTAGTACCACCCATCTTCAAACAGCCCAACCCAGCAATTGTTTGCGAGAGAGGCCAAACATAGTCCCCCTTAGGACTGAGAAGCTTTCTATTGAATTAGGACCAGGCTAATACTTTCCTCTTTATTAAAGATTTGTTAGTAAAGTCAAGATATGATTGGCTAAGACAAAAGGTTAGGTCGCTGCTGATATTATTCTTACATGCAGCCCTGTCTTTTTTCGGTGTTAAATCCCTAACGTCCCAAGAGGAAAATCTGGCAACCTGCCAAAAGGAGCGGTATGTTTTTGTCAGATCTTAGGAGCAAGTACTACGCAAGGCAGGGGGTCCGCTCCGTGTTTTTTTTTGTGAGGTGGGTTTGAAGGTTTAAGGGGACCGTTAGGGATATAAAACCGCGGCCGGATACCATTGTTTTTAAGAGGAAGAAAAGAACGCATGTCGAGATAATTATCCACTCTATATTCAGTGGGGCAACTGCTTCATATTCAAACCCCATGCATGCTGTGCGAAAACATGACTCATTTTTCTGGCCACAGCTTCCCCCGTTCTCTAGCCCTTTTAAATGGTATTGGTTAAAGGCCACTATCAGAAAATCTACTTTTTTCTACTGTAGATTTCGCATGTCTGTACAGTTATCCTAACGTATCCTGCAAATGATAAGACCAGAAGCAATCTAATAAGGACAAAATCAGAACTTTAGTTCATTACTGTCGTACGCGACACTTACTCAACACGACGAACACGTAACCGAATGGAGAGTCACATATTGGATCTTAAGATGAATCACTGTGATAGTAACGACCCTTTAGAAAACCCCGGGCTATCAGATGGCAGATTCGGTGATGCAGTGAGCGCGCCCATGCCAGCTGTGTTGGAAATGTGACCGCATGAATTAAAAGTTCACTCGGTCGATATCGGTCACATTCTGAACAGCAGCTGGCATGGGCGCGCGCACTGCATCACCGCATCTGCATCTGCAAGCCCGGTTTCTAAAGGTCGTAAGTTACACTCTTTTCTTAAAATAAGGTGTTTGGCAAAACAAGCGGGTGGTTGGTAGGGTACTGTATTTATTGAAGCTTAACTTGATAAAGCAAAAATAGATGCTTACAAATAAAAACTCACTTTTCTGTACATTCTCTGAATCGCCTCTGATTTTATTCAACTAACTTAGTGCGAGATGTGTATATTTTTATACCAGCATCATTTTGAATATGTTTCTCATCCGATGTTTTGAGAAATTATTATCCGTATACAACATAGAGGGAGTGCCAGAAACACTCAAACCATTTTTGCCCAAAAGAAATAAGTTTACCCATTCCTAAATGTAAGACTAAACGGATTGTTCCAACTTTGTATTCATTAAAATGATTATGGTTGGTATAAACAATTTGAAGTGTTATGCAAAATAACGTATTGGTATTTAATGTAATCATATTACAAGTATTTGTACCTCAATATCAGCGACTAGAATCAGCCCTCGACGGGTATAAGGTATCACCAAGCTTAGTTGATACAGAATACATACACAACTGAAGCGGAAATTAAAATATCAGCAATATATGTTTTTTTTCCCTGAGCGCAGGGCAAATGTGGGGTACACAAATTGTTTCGGTTTTTTCTGAACGAACCAATGCATAGATATTAGAATATAAAATGTTTTATAGAATTTACTATTGAGAGTGTTTGAGTTTTTTATTTTTATCTACAAATCGTGAGCTGCGAATTACAAGTTTAGAACTGACATTTGGGTTTTTGTGGGATAATAATAATTGTTTTCCAATTTACATTTGCTAAGCTTTAAAAATGTTAATATAATTGCTTTCAAATTGTAAATTTGTTTAAAAGACCCAACTTCCGGTAAAATTTCTTTTGGTGATATGTTTTTGTTTGTGAACTTTAAAACGGCCATATCTCAAAAGTACCCAAAAAAGTGTCAATTAGAACCTTGAATTTCGGCTCTTCCAAAAAAAGACGTTAGCATTAACCTGGTCAAATATTTATTCTCAGTAGGTCAAAAAATTAATGAAAGACTGGAAAAGTGGAATGGTATGAAACTTGTGGTTCGACTTCGAGAACCGTCTTATTATTACTTGATTACACTGCTGCATGGGATACTATTCATTTATGTGAAGGTATGGAAGGAGGTTTCTAGAGGTTAACAACAAAAGGGGCATATCGAGGGCTTAGACCAATAAGGGGACCCCATTCTGCATATTGTAGGTGTTAGATTGGCAGAAAAAACACAAAACTGACAAATGGCAGCCATGCAGATGGCGCCCTTCGCTGGCAGGAAAACCCTCGATATTTTCGTGTTGCAAGTCTATGAGATGCTCTGGGGTCATATTGCTTCTAGACTTGCTGAAAATAATTTTCCGAGCTCCCTTGACATACATGTTTGAGGAAAAAACTTTTTGTGGGTAAAGCGGATGGTTTTCTTTCAAACCATTTCGGTATAATTATTAAGACGCTAATAACATTAGGTTTAACCTCTTGAAGCATTCCGTTTCAAAATTCGGAGTCTGTAAACATGGTAAACAGTCTAATAGTTTGGCGGCGAGACGAATGGGACGCCTGCTTAGTATGAGTGGCCTGTTATGTAAAATAGAATAAGGTAAGAGTGCTGGTATTTAAAACCTTTTATGAGAAACAAAATCTACCAGTCTCACCGTGAATGTATCGTCAATCAAAATGTTTTGACAATACTAATAGCATAACCTATACCCGGACTCAAAAAACTGTTCCAGCTCATTTTTGGAACCGTGAGTATTCTAGCTTATAAATAAACTCATTGTATTTGTAAGCTTCTTAAACATGTTACTTTGCACGCATTGAAAGAAAATGGTTAAAAGGGAGGTCAACAAAGACAAATATTCAAAGAAAACTGTTATAAATTCTTCTCAAAGAAGAAAACTGTTAATAACTATTCAAAGAAATGTGATTAAATATGCATACAAAACTGATAAATATTCCAACAAAAAATGTTATAAATAATCCAACAAACTGTTATAAATATTTTCAAACAAACTGTTATAAATACTTCAAACAAACTGTTATAAATATTCCAAGAAAATGTTATAAAATTCAAACAAACTGTTATAGTATTCAAAGAACCCTGTTATAAAATTCAAAGAAATGTTAGTAAATATTCAAACCAAACTGTGATCAATATTCAAACAAACTGCTATAAAGATTCAAACAACCACGTTATTAAATATTCAAACAAACTGTTATAAATATTTCAAACAAACTGAAATAGTACAATCCTCCCACCTAATTACTTTTGATGTTTACAATGTGTGAAACTGCCGAAGACATTAGAGAACCGAAGAAATATATTTCTGTATGTTTATTGCCTTCTTAACTGATAGCAGTGACATTTTCACTGTCGCAGTTCACTATGGCACTGGCATGACTGCTAGAAGATTTGAAAAGCATGTGCTAAGCAACACCGATACCCATTGTTTTGTGTCTTTTAAAGACAGATTTTGTAGCAGGAGAAATACATGCAATGAATTTTAGGTTACTTACAGTGTGACGAAACAATAGACACGATTGTTGCCCGTTAATTTCGCCATATGTATAAGTATTTATTCCCACACACGTGTGATATCAAAGGAAAGCTTATTTATAGCTTTAATATCCGTAAAGCTAATCTTATCTGGAAGCATACAATCACAAAAAAAATTAGTGCGAAACTTTCGAGGGAAGAAATGCTTTCTAAATGTATGTCTTATTTTGGAAGGACCCAAACACGTCACATCTTTCAAAAAAAAGTCTCAAATAATTCTATATAATAACATTGTGCATGGGTTACCGATTATAATACCACTAATTTTAGAAAAACATCGACATGTCCGGATGTTCCCATCATCGTTTTGGCCAGCGCGTGATGTGGTAGTGAGAGTGATTTGTTTTCATTGACAGTCGTGCATTAAATGGGAATCCGTTGACAGAGCATAAAACGGACGGCCTGACCTCCTGATTTCAGAAGAATGCAACTCGACCTATACCTACCCGATGGGAATTTCTTTTTTGTAGCACAAATTAGTTGCAATTAAAGCGTAATAATCTCATATTTCCGTTGATACTACATTAGGGAGATATAGTTGCTCAAGATTTGCAAAAATGCGGACACAAGGAGGGTCTTCTACTTTTTTCTGAAAAAAAAACAGAAATCTGTCAGTGCCCATTTTAATCGTATTCTATGCCTTCTGCCATTTGCTAAGGAAGGAAAACAACGCCTCGGTCCGACTTGTGAGCGCTTCAAGCATATGTAGTATGCAGATTATAAAAACTAGGAAGGGTGCTTGAATAATGCATTAATAATAATGTTTAAATGAGTTTCAAATCTGAACTCTTCATGTGTTTTTCTTCAAGTTAATTTCTTCACTGTAGTCTGCATTACCGCTTGGCGACCACGTCTTGAAAGGATCAGGAGTGCTTGAAAATTATTACGTGAGTCCAAGTAAAGTATTTACATTTAAAAAACACTGTCAACTTGTAAGTAATGCATACCTAGATGATACTTGGCCTGTGGTGCTCCCTGTCCTGTGTTTGCAGGCGGGTTGGTATGGACCTAAAAAACAGTTTAAAGAAAACGATAATAATAATTTAATTATAATATTTGGACAAATGAGAAGCAGTCCATACAAATAATTAGCTCATTGAGATTAAAGAAATTTGGAACCGGCATGATTTAAATTGCGTTGTGAGAGATGGTACATGCGTGGATCTCTGAGTAAAAAAAACATATTCAAAAAAGAAAGAAAATAAAAATAGTTAAGAGTGATTACATGCTCAAATAAATGGGATAAATGGGGCTTAAGAAACTTTTCAACTTTTATTGGTGTCATTTGGGGACTTTGGAAGGGAAGGACCGTTACTTATGCCTATTTTTATCTGAAAAGATTTAAAGATCCTGTTTGGCCATGTTCGCGCCAAACAAAAGATGCATCGTTACATAGAGTAAAATGGTCTTCAGCAGTGCTTTGGTATACAACAAAATGTCATACAAACAAATAGGCTGGTGGGAGAATTAATTGCACTGAATATTCAAAGTACAGCAGAAAAGAAAATGCATAGTTGAAATACTGCTATTCAATGTCCAGATAAGAAAGTCACATGGCTGGTGGGAGCGACCAGTTTACTTGAAATCAGCATTGTTTTTCATATTTTACCTTACAACGAAAGTTGGGAGTCAACGTGAAACCATTAACAGTTTCGTATTCAGCTTGAAAAAAACAATTTAATTTTAAGTTTTAATTCCATATTATTTACAGAAAACGTCAGAGCTCATTCTCTCAATTTATTTGACAGTGAATATACACTACCCTGTATCTTGGCATAGAATTACCCAGAGATTTTAAACAATATCTCTGAGCATTTTTGTTATGTTTCATGAACTGAGACATTGGTAGGATTTGGAATTTTTCAATAACTGACATTTGGTACAATGGTATTTTTAATCTGTTGATAATTCCCTTATAATTATGTACCCACTAGACCGTTTTATACAACTGATTCCTGTTTTGTCAAGAAGAAATTAAATAGCACGGAAATTGCATTCGTGATTGTCCTTTGCTAAATGAGTTGCGGTATACGTCAGTTTCGTCTTCTGTATTGTATGACTAAAAGTGGCCAAACAAATTTTTGGGTGCTCCGCAAAATTGAGTTTTTACACATTTTTTACTTAAACAAATCTTTCTGATAGCTAGCTTATTCCAAAAAACAACCAAAGAAACAGTTCAAGCAAAATAAGGTTTAACCTTTCAAGAAAATCTTTCTACTGAAGGGTTTTCTTAACTCACTCTTTATATTGGGGTACCCAGAAGTAGTTGATGAATAAGGTTCCATGGTTAAGAGAGTTTTTTTTATTGAGCAAACAATTTATGGACATCCGGTTGCAACTTGCATAGTTGAGTCGTCGAGAACTGGGATGATGTGTTCACTCATTCGGTTTTTGGAGAGGCGAGACGAGCTGCAGAATTTTGTTAAAAGATTTTAAATGTCCGTAACAGAAGACCAATTTAGACAAAATGTTTTGATCTAATCTTAGAATTATAATAAATCCTAAATAATTATCCAATCTATACTAACAAATACATGGATAATTTCCTCAGTAGTTTGGTTTTTTAAGATTTTACATATTTGGTCACTTTCTCAAAGCAAAAATATTTAAACTGGACGTTCCCAAGCAAAGTCATGTTTTATGACGTTTGTGTCCTGTCACACAAACACATCATTTTTATTTTAGACTTTCACACCCATCTCTTTTCAATAACATTTTCATTTTTACATCGTACATCCCGGTCATAAGTAAACTACATTTTCTGCCACATTTCACTATTGATTTATATGCATAAACTCTACTCTATTGTAAAAGGCTCTTGGTCCCCTGATTTTTTTACCTTAAAAAACTGGCGTCAAAAATACACATTTTGGGGAAAAATCGGCTAAAAATGTATATTTCCGTCGTAAATTGCACACAAACTCTTTTTTAATTCACAAACACATAGGTCTCGCTTTGAAAACTCAAGTAAAAATTTCAAATGATCAAAAGAATTCAAACCCGCCACAATCCACCACAGTCACTTTCATGTGATATTATAGACCTCTAGGGGGTCTATTTCTTTAAACTAAATTACAAAAAGCCTCACCATTTTTGTGATGGCGAGCTGAAAATTAGTGGTAATATAAAAGTTTTCCAGTACACATGCGCAATTTTAGTGCGTTTCCTTAAAAACCGCCCTCCCTCATCACCTTTCAGAGGCCACTGCAAAGCCACGCTTATGTTTGTATCCCTAACATTCTATTTCTAACTTTGACTTCAAGAATATTGACGTATCAATGTGGTCAAATTCACCTTTGACCCATAGGCCATTCTATGACTATACAGCTTTTATGATCTTGTAGTACATCCAAAAAATCTTCCTACCTTAATTTTTGTCCCGTTCGATCGATACATTGGTTAATTACATGTGTGGTGATCGACTGAGTATTGTTGAATTTATGCTCACATGACCGTGAACCCAACCCAGAATTTAAAAGTTGCCGTAAACCCTATAGATGATAATTCGTCATGAGGAAGTATAAGAGGACGCTCTGATTTCCCTCTGTACAGTAGGATTGTCAATTCTTATTTTGGTTTTTTTGAAACTCATTTCAGCATTATTCTTACGTACCTATCTCCATACTAGGAAATTTTCCACGTTGATGGAACCTGCCGATTGAGATTTCGATAGGCGCCCCCTACCTGACGTAGTCTCATATTTTTTGGTATCCTGTACTTAGTCGTTTTTTGAACTACGTCAGCGAGACCGCTCCTCTTAGTCCACGCCACGTCCAGGTGAAGACCAGGAAGCGTTACGCTCTGGACTTCATTTTTGAAATGGCTACGTGACATGTCACCCAAGGTTCGCTTGTAATCTAGGGGGATTTTCATCTGACCATGAAGTGGTCCGCTAATGGAAAAATCTCGCTGCCTTGGCCCGGCACGATGACTTTTCACCGCCCAAGAGTTTTGTTCATATCTAGAGCGATTTACCGCTGAACAAGGAAGCGGTACGCTCTGGACTAGTTCATTTTTGAAAAGTCAACATGCGCTGGCCCGCTCAGTGCGTGGACCCGGCTAGCGTCACTTTCACCCACAGATCTAGTGCGGGACTTTCCGCTGAATAAGGAGCCGGACCGCTCTGGAACTTTGTTCATTTTAAAAGTCAAATGCCGTGGCCCGGCTACGTGAACTTGTCCCACCCCAGAGTTGGGGTTCATAATCTAGGCGATTTACCACGTGACAAAGTATAAGCGGTCCGCTCTGGACTTTAGTTCATTTTTAAAATTCAACATGCCATGGCCCGGCTACGGACTTTTCACCTAAGAGTTGGGTTCATAATCTTGAACGATTTACCGCTGACAAAGTAGTAAGCGGTCCGCTATGACTTCATTTGTTGAAAGGTAATTCCGTGGCCCGCTAGGTGGACATTTTCACCGAAATATTGGGCGACTTTCCGCTGACAGGACTAGGACTCATTTCATTGTTGAAATGTCGAGATGTACTGTCTCCTATAGTATACGTTCGTGGCTCGCGCAACGCCCTTTCTATCCTTAGCGCAACTTCATAGCGAGGGCTCAAGTACTTAAAATCCATTAAATGGTTTGCGGAAAACCGGGAGGTAGCCAACAATTTATAGATCGTACCGGGTCATTTCTTGAGGAATGAATCGGTTAAGACTACCGCACTTTTTGCCATGGTTTTACCATTAAGTGTCGGCCTACAGTATGACCCCCGGGTCTCCCAAACCCTGACCGTAATCGGTCAACAACATCTGACCTTGACAGCGGCAAAAGTGACTTGACTTAGCGGGCCACGGCAGCGGAAATGTCACCATCCGCGGAAAAGTCCGAGAGAAAAAGAAGGAAAAATAGAACTCCCCACCCTCAGGGTATTTGCCCTCCCCCAAGGGAAGCGGGGGAGATGTACAAAAAAGATATGACAAACGAAAGAGAAACCATTAACTTACCTTGGAATGAGACTCGAACATGGAAATTCCGGAATCCTAGCGGTCTTGGGTCCGTTCGCCGTATCCATTGCACCATCTGATACTTACCTGAAAAATGATTGCATTTTTATAATTTTATACCTGGGAATCCATAGCGGGCCACGGCAGCGAAACTTTCTACCTAGCAGCGGAAAGCATTGTAAGTGGTGTTCGGTTTAACTTTCTAGGTGATAGCCCCTGAGCATACCCGGGTCGCAAACCCTGACCCGGATAACTGACCCCCTTCCATTGACGGTAACTAAGGGGCGGCCGCAAGCCTGTTAAGGCGCGTGCAGTTTTACCGTAATGTCGGCCTACAGCTCTATTTAATTAACCCTTTTGCTAAGTTAGAGGAATTTGTTGTTTTTAATTGTTCTGACAATGTAATGGTATTGGAATTTGTGGCAAGGGAATGTGATTATTTCTTTGAATTAAGTGTTCCCAACATCTGTTTATCACAGACGCGTTCTGATAAGATTTTTTGGTGTTGCTGGTGATGTATTTCGGCGCACCTATGTGGTAGCTTAGCAGTAGTCCAGGTTGCAATCTTGTATGGGTAGCATTTAGTTTGGATTTGGAACTGTGGTTAAACCAACGCACCACGGCCCGCGGCAGGGGGGAACCATATATTATTCCTGGAGAGGATAGGGGCCAGCCCATTCAGTTCCTTGACGGGTTACAGGATCCAAAGACGTCGGAGGAAGGCATCCCATGTTGGTTTTATTGGCCAGGTTCCCACGGTAGATGTAGGCTGGAATTTTGTGGGTAGCAGCACTGAAGCGACTTCGGGTGGACTGGAGACGGTACAGGAGTAGGAGATGATGTAAAAGTTTTGATGTTAGTTGACTTGTAAGACAGCCGGCCGGCCGAGGGGTTAGGGCAGATCGGCGCAACATCTTCTGTGGCATGCCATGGCATGACATCAGGCAGACTATCCTGGGGATGACAATGCGAAGTTGCTCCCTTCTTGGCAAGGATAGCTTTGCCCGATGGAATGGATGCTACAGGTGAAGTTAACGTTGGGTAGCATTGCCATGGCATGCACTCAGGCAAGACTATCAATGGGGATGACAACGCGAGCTGCTCCCTTCTTGGCAGGATAGCCTGCCCGATGAATTGGATGCTACCGGGCCCTTTCCCCGTTCTCATTTGGCCTTATTTGGCTTCGGCTTAGGCAAAGGGAGGTGGGGGGAAGAGCACGCAGGCTACGCAGACGTTGAGAGGCCGGGGTTCTTCTGCTGCGCGCTTTGTTGCCCTAACCCGCCTCGTGTTGCGCGAAAATACCGGGCCCGGTCGGCTGTCTTCGCTGCCGCTACACTCACCAAATATCCACCGCGGCTTCTTCGGTTAGATCCTTCCTCGGAGCTTTCTTATACTCCTCTCTCGCATCCTCCTGAATACTCTATTTGCCATCTCTTCCAGGGGTTGTATCTCCTCTTCTCCACTCCCTCCCGAACTACTCTCCTCCAACTTTTCTTGATTTTGTGAATTGCGTCCTTGCTAGACTGATACAGATCGCTGGCGATCGCGCCTTGTATACCATAGCATTTCCTGCCACAAATCATCACGTGCCTAGCAGTTTCCCGCCACGAATCATCCCGTGCCCCGCCATGGCGTATCACGAGGACGTTATCACTTGGACAAAGGTATGCGAAAAAGTAGAACACAAATTTACTTTAATTGGAGTGGGACTCGAACCTGGAAATCGGGAATCCTAGCGGGTTTGTGTTTTTTGTAGCGTCTGGTCGTCGGTCCATCGCCTTATCCAATGCGCATCTGATACTTACCTGAAAACTATTGCATTTTGATAATGTATACTTGGAAGCAACGTAGTCATACCGAGTCACGTTGATGAAACGGATCGGTCACATGATGGAAACGGATTTTTAACGTCCCAAAACTTTCTTCCAAAGTGACTATTTCCGGTGAAATTCGCATGCAGCTGGCTTTACACTAAAAATCCAATTTTAAGATTGGACAAAATACCTACATTTGAAAAATGGGAAAAAGGTCCGGTTTCTAAAAATTGACTAAGTCCACTTTTGAAAAAAATACTAAGTCCAGAGCGACCATGGCATCTGTCTTTTTTAGCGGGAAAATCGCCGTACAGGCAGTAACTGGTCAGTGCCCGACCACGTATAAACTAATAAGCCCCCTATAGGATACGTTCTGGTCGCGGCCACTTAACCATCCGAACACAACATTCCCCTGAACCAAATCATTAACTAACCAAACCGCCGGCATGGGACTGCGATCAGAAACGGGGGCAGCCCCGGCCCGCTTTCATACATGATGTTTTCCTTTCAAAACCCTCATTTTAAGTTGGTTTTGCGGAAACCGGAAGGTGGCCAACATTTTTAGTAAGCTCAGGGGGATTCCCGGGCGGAACAGAAGTTGGGGCGGATACCGCACGATCCAAACATTAGCCGGCCCACGGCAGCGAACCTTTTTCAAAAAGAAGGACCGCGGCACTTTGCTCACCAAGGGAGAGGTCCGCTTGGGACTTAGTTCATTTTTGAAAAGTCAAATCCGTGGCCCGGCTACGTAAGCCGATTGGCCCGGCTAGGTGAATTTTCACCCAAAGATCTAGGGCGACTTCCCGGTGAACAATGATCAAGGAAGTGGTCCGCTCGGGACTTTGTTCATTTTGGAAATGTTAATTCGCCGGGCCCGGCTTGGTGAATTTCACTTAGCTAGAGCCCGGCATGTAAAAACAGCGTGTTTTGACCAAAAGCTACCGGTAATATACTCTTGAACTAGAAAATCCACTTAAGTTTACACTTTCAAGTGGCCGGGCCACGGAACAAAATTTAGCCGGGCCACAACGGAAAATCAACCATTTAGTGGCAGGATGGGGGACTACCGTAGGGTCAGCAAGAAAATGTTGGCACGCTGTTCGGTTCCGGGAAACCTATGTAGGATAAGGGGTTGAAGGGTTCATATCTAATGTTTTAGAGATGCGTATCATGCCGGTGCTGACAGCAAACTGCACAGTGCAGTGTGAGATTTTACTACTGGGCCATGCGCTATGAAGTGTATTTAGTCATTTTTGAAAAAGACCAACTGCCGTGGACGCCGGCTACGTACATGCAGTGGCCCGCGAGGTGACTTTTACCCAAATATCTAGGGCGACATCCCGCTGAACAAGGACGCGCTCCGCGTTGGACTTTGGTCATTTTTTAACTGGCATACATGACGTGGACCGGCGTGGTGGCTTTTCACGTGGCAGGGCCACGGCATGTAAACAGCCGTAGTTTGATCAAAAGGCTACCGGTCGTTATAATCTACTCGTGAAATAGAACACGAACCCACTAGCGTAACACCCCCTTTCAAGTGGCCGGGCAATGGCAGCAAAATTTAGCCGGGCCACAACGGAAAATCACCTATTAGTGGGACGGAGACTACCCGTAGGGTCCGCAAGAAAAT